>JAHWFP010108732.1:41936-81671 GCA_023313725.1 Lithobius niger | reverse complement strand
CCCCCCCCCCCCCCTCCCGGAGTGCCTTCATTACCGAGTGTACACGGGGCAGTGTTGAGTGGTGCGTCGTCGACCGTTGGTGTTGTGAGTGTTTCGCAATTGGCCGGAGGGAACGTCCGTCATGTTAGTGCGTCGGGAGACCCCGCGGAGGGTGACCCGGGGAGAGGTACACCGGACCATTCGTCATTTCCCCTGCCGGGTCAACAACACAGTGGCTCGGGAGAGGAACCCTTCGAACCGGGTGAAAGTGCTCAAGAGGCCATAGAATGGAAGTGGGTCGTGGACAAGATTTACGGCTCACTTCCGAGTGTTTTTTGCCCCGCGGTTGCAGTTTCGGTGAACCCGGAGGGGGAACCGCCGGCTACTTCCTTTGCCAACATGGACCGGATAGCGAAGTCACTACTTCATCTGCCTCAGTCCCAAGTGCTCTACAGGCAGTTGTTGGTGAACGGAGGGATCTTGCGGGATAAGGGAAAGGTGCTCTCGGCGGTGGCTCCCCTCCCCCCTCCTGATCTTACCAAAGGCTCGTTTTTCTTTTCGGCGGGGAACGCAGGTGCACCTAGATTGACTAGATATAAGACCTACGAAGAGACGGAATATCTGCCTAATGAGGTGAAGATGGACATGGAATCGTCTCTCCCACGGCCTCCGTGGATTCGTGTCTCAACCGCACAGTTCGAAGAGGAGGAAAAGGTGTTGCGTGCCAGTCTGCGTGCCACGTCTACGGCCGATATGGCCTATTCCGCGGCGACGGCCAAACTCAAGGACTTTTTGGCCACTGGCCCCGAGGAACGGGATGTGGCGGCTGTCGATAGTGCAGTGAAGCTTCTACGTAAAGCGTCGGAATTTCATGCCGATGCCATTAACTGGGGTTCAAGAGCCGTCTTCAACTCGGTACTACATAGGCGGGATGCTTATCTGGAGGGGGCCCAGGCGGGCGTCTGCAAAGACACTCTTAAGAACTTGCGCCTGCTCCCGGTCCACAAATCTCAATGGCTCTTCAATGGTCAGTTGCTCGCCATTGCTCCGGAGTTACGAGACAAGGTGAAGCCTCAAGCCCCTCCGCAACGCCAACGAGGTTTGCATGCGAGTAAGGGGTCCAGTCATCAGGCACAAACATTTCGGGAGTTGCCCCGCCAGGGGGGCTCTACCCAACCGAAAGCGACGCCAAACCTGGGCCGAAGTCAGTTTCCGTCGGGAGGTACCCTTAAGATTAGCAGAGGTAGAGGCGCACAGGGAAGGAGCTCGTTCCCTCGCAGCAGGGGCGGCGGACGCCGACCCCCCACTCGGAATTGACAGGATCCTGGCGCAACCGGCCCCCACGCTCCACCATTAAGTGGGGGGCCGAGTCAAGCGTCACCTCGGAACGTGGAGAGCCATCTCAAACGACAAGTTCGTGCTAGCGGTGGTGGCCGGGGGTTATATCGGCCCCACCACTGTCTCACACTCCGCCACACTGGCTAAGGAACAAGGTGGATCCCCCAGAGTACGTGACGGAGGTACAGAAGTTGGTGATGAAAGGTGCCCTTCGAGAGTCGGAGCCCAACACGCCGGGGTTCTACAGCCCGGCTCGTGTGATCCCCAAACGGAACGGAGGATCGCGGTTAATCTTCAATCTCCGTCACCTCAACGAATTCATCTCCAACGAACACTTCAAGATGGAGACGTTGAGTTCAATTCGAGAGGCGATCCGCCAGGACGAGTTCTCCACGTCCATCGATCTGGAGGACGCGTACCTCCATGTCCCACTACACCCCAGTGTCTACCATTTGTTCCGTTTGGTCTGCCTAAGGAAGGTCTACCACTTTGTAGTCCTTCCTTTTGGCTTGTGTACGGCCCCCCACGTCTTCACAGTGCTGATGAAACCCGTGCTGGCGGCCCTACATCGAGCGTTGGTACAGGCCAACGCTTATTTAGACGACTGGCTCCTGCGCCACAAGGACAAGGGAGTGTTGACGAGACACACGAAGATGTGCATCGAGTTCTTGACCCACCTGGGCCTGGGTGTGAACCTGGAAAAGTCCAGGATAGTGCCAGAGAGGAGTTTCGAGTTTTTGGGTGCCTGGATCGACACGGAGAACTTCTCAATTCGACCATCAGAGTCTCGGATCCTGCAGGTGTCCCAAGCGGCGTCGATTCTTCTGGGGTCTCGAGTCACTACAGCGAGAGAACTGTCGAGGACAATCGGGATGATGGACTCGTGCGCGACACTAGTGCCGATGGGGTCATGGAGAGTCCGCCCGCTGCACTGGCTGAGGAAACTGGAGTGGTGGCCGAGACACTCGTGGGAAGACGTGGTGCACTTGGACAGGGCTCCGGTCGAGGAGATAGCCTGGTGGACTGTCGGCAGCAACCTCCAACGGGGTGTACCGATTCATGTGACGGCGTCGGACTGGCTTCTGATCACGGACGCGTCCTCCTCGGGGTGGGGCGCGACCGTGGGAGAAGAACAGTCGGCCGGACGGTGGTCAGTGGAGGAGCAGGGCCTCCACATCAATGTGTTGGAGCTACGTGCAGTGTGGCTTGCACTCCTACTGTGGACACAGAAGCTTCGCGGATCAACAGTGACGGTCCTGTCGGACAATACCGCCGCAGTCTCCTACCTGAGGAGGGGGGGCGGCACGAAGTCGTCGTCACTATATCTGGAGGTGGGCCGGATATTTCAGTTGTGTGTGGACTACGACATCTCGCTGCAACCACGCCACATTGTGGGGAAACTCAATGTCCTGGCGGACGAGTTATCAAGGGGCGGCAGAATCCCGACGACAGAATGGCGACTTCGTCAGGAAGTGTGTCGGTGCATCTTCAATCAGTGGGGAACGCCGATGGTGGACCTGTGTGCGACGAGGGCGAACGCCCAGCTCCCACTTTTCGTTTCCCCTTACCCGGACAGTCGAGCAATGGCAACGGACTGCCTGAGTATCCCGTGGGACGGCATGTTCGGGTACACGTTCCCACCGTTTTGCCTCATTCAACAGGTGTTGACCAAGATCAAGGAATCGACAGGCACGTTTATTCTAATCGCGCCATGGTGGGAGGCGGCCCCGTGGTTCGTCGAATTATGGACGTCCAAACTCGACCACCCGATCCCACTCCCAATCCGACCGGACCTGCTGTCACAACACGGGGGCAGGACCCTGCACCCGAACCCGGGGATCCTAAAGCTTCACGCCTGGAAGTTATAAAAGACGAGTTGGCAAGGTCTGGTTTCACCAGCAAGGTCGCGAATGTGATGGTGGAATGTATCAGGGACTCTTCAAAATCCATCTACGAAGGGAAGTGGCGTGGGTGGGTCGAGTGGTGTGGCTCACACAACGTGCAGGAGCGGAACCCATCGCCTCAGCAACTGTGCGAATTCCTTGTTCGATCAGGGCCTAGCCCCCAGCACCATCAAGGGGTACAGGGCGGCGATTAATTCGGTGTTGGGGCTATCCGGGGACAAGAGCACCGTGGAAAGCCCAGCGGTGTCAAGAATCGTGCAATCGTTCGGGGTTCTCCGTCCGAGGACGAGAACATTGTGCCAGGAATGGGATGTCACCATAGTGCTCCAATTTCTTTCTGAAATACCTTTCGAACCACTTAGTGAGGCCTCCTTCGAACATTTGTCCATGAAGACGGTCTTCCTCTTAGCCCTGGCAACGGCGTCAAGGCAGAGCGAACTGGCCGCCCTGGCGAGGGGCAAGGATTTTCTGAGGGCATCCACTACTTGGGCACGGGTGTCCCTCTTGCCCCACCCATGGTTCCGGGCTAAGAACCAGAGGCCGGAGGATGCAGCAACACCTATTGTGATTACGGCGCTGGCACCCACCCTGGAGAAGGGGTGTCCGGACAGACTGCACTGCCCAGTCAGGGCGTTGCGTTACTACCTAGCGAGGACGAAAGAGCATGTGGAAGGGGGCCCGTCCGGAGGCGAGCCCCCACAGCCATGGATCCCGTTGTTCGCCAAACTCACGCCGGACGGGGGACAGCCGACCCGGGAACCCGTGTCCCCGGGCATTATCGCAAAGTGGATTTGCGCCACTATCGAAGACGCCCACCGGGGAGAAGACTCGACAGCCCCGGGACGGATCTCAGCTCATGGTGTGAGAGCGCTGGCCACGTCGTGGGCTTTCGCCGCTGGCACACCGATTGACGAAATCCTGGAGGCAGGAAGATGGAGGAGACGCACCACTTTCGTAGCCCATTATTTGAGGAGGATTGAGGTGTCCGATGCCAGGAACAGGGACACCAGGTTCATTGCCGCGGGTAAAGTGGTTAAGAGGAAGTAAGGTAAGAGGTTTTGTCTCTCATACCCACCACCGGGGATCCGCCGGTGGGTGGGTATGCTCTATTAGATTTCATATGTTCAGGTCATGTGGGGTTTACTTTAGGTCTTGCATTGGCGAGGGTTCGACGCCACCGTTTCGGTAGGACAAAGTCAGCATATAAAATACAGGTAAGTATTTTAGGCTAGCAGTAAAAACGGGGTTTTACCCCTAAAAATAGTTTTTACTTAGCCTAAAATACTTACCTGTGGGAACCCACCCTCCTCCCGCGTCGAACCGTGTTTCACGGGGAGACAAACTGTGAGGTGGTGCGGGAATGGGGCGCCGCCTAGCGGCGGTCTGGGCCCCAGTGGAGCGCCTCTGCAAGGACCTAGAGAGTAGATTTTCATGTTTGGGACGGGTAGCATTTCCAAAATAATTGTAAAGCATATAAAATACAGGTAAGTATTTTAGGCTAAGTAAAAACTATTTTTAGGGGTAAAACCCCGTTTTTACTTATCCTAAAATACTTATCTGTAGTTTTCTGCTTTCCAGTTTGGAAATGCTTTTCGTCCCAACCTTTATTAAATTTAACAGAGGTCTTTGCAATAGCGCTCTCTGGGGTGCATAACCCGTTAGGCACCACCCTTTCCCGCTTCTCATCACGGTTTGTCTTACTAATCCATAGGGATCGGTCAATGCAGGAGGTTAATATATTAATGTGTTAATATGTACCTCGAGAGCAAGAAGCGATTCACTTAAGGGAGGGTTCGTACAGGTAAGCATTTTAGGATAAGTAATAACTATTTTTTGGGTAAAACTCCATTTTCACTGCTACTATAAAATACTTACCTGTATTTTTCTGCTGACTTTGTCACACCCCAAAAAGGGCGTCGAACCCTGCGCATTACAAGTTCCTCGTGAGAGATAAAGCTAATTTCTATCTCGACCTCCTATGTACTGCATCCTCATCTTACCTCACAGTTCTCATGCCTCTTTCTTCACCACTCACCCGCTGCTACGATGGTTGCCTTCTGTGGTACAGGCTGGTAGTCTCAACACCTCTCAGGCAGTGGGCTATTAAGGTGGTCCTACTCCTCCACTTCACATCCAACAATTCTTCCACCCCTGGTGCACCCACAGCGAATGCCAGTGGTGTTGTCATCACCCGCAGCGTGTGAGCATGAACATTTCGTTTGGCCTTATCGTTTTGCCCGACTATCATCATCACTGCTCGGACACCTGTCCGGCCCACCACCGTCACGGCTCGAACCTCTGTCCGGCCCATCCCCACAATCATCATGGCTCGGACACGTGCCCGGCCCTTCGTCATAAAGATGGAATTTTCGTTCCTCCATAAGCTCATTCCCCTGCTCGACACTCAGCCGGCTTCTAGTGCTCGCCTCAATTTTCACCAAGTGGTATTTCTTATTATTACAAGTGGTTTCGCCTCACGACCGGTTCATGGAATTCTCCTCACCAACGTGTTGGCACTAGTAGGCTTATCCCTGTCCGTACGCCCACTTGCTGCACGATATACAACGGATTTTTACAACATGAGGAAAATTATATTTTCTCTCCAATTATTCACCACACTCCCATAGCAACGCTATTTCATAGCACTCCATTTATCTTACATCACATCAGCACTGCAAACTTCCGCAAGGAAAAGTCGGGCCTACATCACTCACTACTTCGTTAGGCCTAACGGCGCCGCCATTCCTTAACTACGTCCGACACCATCCTTCACGAATCCAAACAAACCGCCCTGCATCCTCGTCATCCGCGGGAAATCGATACGCATCTTTTGTGACCTGCTATTATTCCTCCGAAGGTATAGTCACAAGTTGCTGTCAACGCAACAAAACTGTTTCCACACGTAAGCACTTCTTTTTTCCCATGCCAAAAACACGACTTGCCGTGGCCACGGCAAAAGAGACAGTGGGGATACAACGAGAGGAAGAGCGGGGTACTGGAAGTGAGATAGGGAGACGCGGAAATTGTGGATTTTTGCATAAATTATGGGGGAGGTTGTATACAAATGAGGGCTGGAAAGGGCCGACTTGGCAAAGGGACACCCCAAAACTAGTAACACAGTGAAAAGAATTCTAAGAAGGATAAATCTAGCATTGCGAGTGTAATGGCTGTACCTTCAGAGGGTGATTGCTCAAAAACCGGCAGTGTGGACATCATGAGTTACATAACATACCGCTACACTTACCTTATTACATCTGCATTCACAATGTTTCCAACAGGAATCAGATGGAGACAGTTGGATGATGTCAACAACTTTACTAGATCAACTCTATTGTGATAGATATCACATTTTTCCATCCCAGCACTGTTTGCCGTTTGATCAAATTTCATTTTGGCACTTAGAAGAAGTGTTTCGGTAATGCTGCAAAAATTAAAAAAAACAGAAATGTTACCGTAAGAAGGTAGCGGATGTTTTCTAGCATCATAGGGATAATACTAAACATACAAATAAATGCAAATGGACTTAATATATTAACAAATAACAATACCATCTGGTGTTAGTCCTTTTGCTGTGTTATTTATGCAGGTATGGAATAAAAAGCAACACTAAAGAATTCCACTTTATTTTTTTTGTAAAGCGAGAAAGTGCACAAGTGTATAGTGAATACTTGACGTTGCCAGTTAACTCGTCCTCAGGTATAAAAATAATTTGTTTTTAAAAATAATTTCAAGCAAAAATCATTCGAAGTAAAATTAGTTTTTAGTGGCAGTCAAATTGGACCTGAACCAGGGACACAAAGGGCAAAATAAAAACATATGGACCACCAAGCGTGCTCTTGGCAAGTACAAGTAGTGAGTGACAAGGGCGAAACGAAAATGGTTTCAGCAAGCGAAATAGCAGAAACGTTTGCTTGTTTTGGGGCTCCATTGACCCCCAGGCCTAGGACAATGCTCAATTGCTAAAATGCTCAAAATGCTCAATTGGTAAAAATTGTCCTACGACTGGGGGCCAACCATTCAGTAGAATGGAGCCCCAAAACAAGCAAACGTTTCTGCTATTTCGCTTGCTGAAACCGTATTCGTTTCGCCCTTGTCATTTGCCCTAGCAAGCGCAGCCTAGCTCTCATCCACAAAGTATTCTCTACTGATGAACCCAAACAAGGGCGAAACAGTTTGTCTAGAGATCTTTGTGGATGAGAGCTAATTGATATTAAACAAGTAGTGAGGATAAATGGTTGCATCTGTTAGGTAGCATATGGTAGTTTCTGGCATCCCTAATTTATCACCAAAGCAAGTCATTAGATAAAACCGTTCTTAAGTTACATTCTTAAAACCGTAAAATCATTTGAATGCATGAAGCCACACATTGAACAAACAACAATTTTAGGTTATTGCCCAACAAATTAAAAAGAACTCGCAAACAAATATTCACCCAATACATAAATTGGATACACAATACTTCTGTTGCAAACTCAGGTGGAGAAGACCTAAAGTTATACTGCTCACAGTGCCTACCTTCACAGTGCCTACCTTATCAACAGACTGTAGTCAACTTCATGGTTGGGCACATTGGGAGCCAAAGGCTGCATCTTTACAAACATCGTGTTGCATAACTCAAGCAAGAAATTGGCACTACGGCCTTGGTCCAAATGGCAATCCAACATTGCCAAACACAACGACACATTTGGAGCCTTAAAGCAAAGAAAATATAAAACTACTAAGGACATGCTAGTTACGTACATTACAAATAGAAAATATACTGTAATTAATGCACAAATACAAACAATGATGCACAAACTCAAAATGTTAATACTCTTCAGTATTGCAAATTTTCGACAGACATTATCCGAAAAAATTATTATTTTCAGTACACTTATCTTCGTCAGGCAGCAAGAAACGTGTGAACCACAGTCTACATAATTGTATGCACTTTCTCTAGATGAATCAAATTCAATTGGAAACGATTCAAACTTGGCGTTTTTGTGGTCATCTGTATCCAGGAGACCTACGATCATCTCTAGCTGTGGATGCCATTTAAAGGTGAGTTATTCTCCAAGTCTTCTGCTGACGAGGTATTTAATTGCAGGAAAAGACGGCCCATGGAGATTCATGAGGGGTTGAAGTGTCGGTCATTTTTGGAATTGGACACCAGGACGGTTGTGAGCAGTACCCGGCATCCGCAGATGATCGTGGGCCTCCTGGATACAGAGGGCCACAGAAGCGGCAAGTTTGAAGCATTCCTGATTGAAATGATGCATCTAGAGGAAGTGCATACATTTATGTAGACTGTATCACATGTTTCTTGCTGCCTGACGAAAATAGTACCGAAAATAATTATTTTTACGGTTAACGCCTATCGAAAATGTGCGATACTAAAGAGTATTGACATATTGAGTTTGAGCATCATTTGTATTCATTTGTGTTTCTATCACTCAAAGTAGAATGGTCTCATTCTTTGCAATTAGTGCGCACTAACATTACAAGCGACCAGAGAGGATATGTACTTTACTTTTTTTTTCAATTACATTAGTCATGTTCGATAGATGTGTGCAAAATCATATAAATGTTAAAAACGGTAACAATTTTCAATTTATTTGTAGGAGATTTATCAACTAAGTCCCATCTAACTTGATTAGTTCACATTCATTTGGCAGTTCTGTGACAACTGTTGACAAGGGCTGCTAATTGACAAGAGCTGCTCTTGACAAGGGCTAGTAAATGCCAGCACAGGCATTTAGGTAACAATGTTGTGTGGTTGAAAATCTTTAAATGCATTAACATTTGAGCATGGGATGATCCTTGTTCAGAACTCCTAGTTTTAACTCACAGAGATATAAACAATTTAGTTGGCATTATAATACATCACACATGTACTTCAAGCAAAAACAAAACTAGCTTACGTGCTCAAAGTTAAATTCTTCACGAACTGTAGTATTGTGTTTTTCGTTTTCGGAGAGCTGCCAAGCAAATGATACTTTTCCTTGGTGATACTGGCGTACAACGGGGCTTCCTGCAAATGAAGATCCTGAAGCATGGCTTTGGTAACCTGAAAAGAAGAATCAATGTGTTAAACGGGACAGAAAAAAAGAATATATATATATGCTTACACGTATATGTGTGCGTGTTAAATGCTACCTATGGACGTTTCCTTTTGGTCGTGTCAGTCTAGCTTAGCGGTAGGGCCTTGGCCTTTGATTTCAGAGGTCGTGGGTTCGATTCCCCGCTCAGGCAGTCTGACATATAAGTCCAAAAGGCAACGTAAATAGGTTTGCATCCGTATTTAGTTAAAGAATCAATGTATTATAATTATGCCATTATTGCCATTATGCTTTGATTTCAATTTGAAGATTTGGCGGTACAGCAATGTATATGCACAATCTAAAAGGTATCATTCGAAATCGGTACGTTATTCCAGTGGAGATGAAACGAAAAAAATGTGAACATTGATGGATGCAAGTGCACACGTCCGTCAGGCCCAGTGACACCTTATGCCCTCCCAGGCATAGGGATTCTCACACAGATGCCAGCATCCCCATCTGGAGTGCTCCTAGTTGACGAAGGCATTCAACCGTTGCAGGTTGAAGATGGACCTGGTTCCTCCTCCTTCCTCAATCACCATCAGAGGACTGTAGAATCCCGGTGACCCCACAAGGATCCTACTTTCTTCACCAGAAGAATTTCCAATTCTGCTTCTGGA
Source organism: Lithobius niger (assembly GCA_023313725.1). NCBI lineage: Eukaryota > Metazoa > Arthropoda > Chilopoda > Lithobiomorpha > Lithobiidae > Lithobius > Lithobius niger. The sequence goes on along the minus strand of JAHWFP010108732.1, from coordinate 71,753 downwards.
AGAGGGTCCTGCTTCCCCTTCAACCAAGATGGTATCTCACTGAACAGGCAGGGCAAGGAATGGCGGGCTGTATCCCTCTTCAATGATAGAAAGCAGCTATGTATCATATGTCATGGACTTCCATTCTCTCGAATGGAAAGCAACCTATCCCCCTCCGTCTGGTGAAAGGGGGTCCTAGGACTAACCATCATAGGACAAAACATCACGAGGACGAAACATCGCGAGGACAAAACATCGCTAGGCCGAACATCACTAGGCCAAAATGTCGCTAGGACAAAACAGTGCAAATTGTTAGTCGAGGCAATACGTCTTTAACAATTAGACACGGTTTCGGGTTAACAAGTGATACGGTCATGGCTCTCTCGTTTTTGTTTGGCTGTTGTCTCTTGGCTCATGCCTATTCCCATTTTGTCATCCTGATATTTCCTCAACCCCATGTCCGATTCCTGATTTTCTTTTTTGTTAATGCTTGTCTAGGCACCCGTGCTATTACACTATTACATGCAAAGTGCGGTTTGGAATAAGAGTACATTTTGTTACTTTAATGGGTTTATTATACGTGCCATTGTTGTTGACCACACATTGAAACACTAGCTTACCGATGACAGTAATTGAAAACCTTCATTAAAAACAAGATATGAACTAACCTCTTATAGTGTATTGTGAATTTGTCCTTTCTTCAGGTAATAGAATGTAATTTAATGAAAACCGGTAAATGGCGATAACAATGGTTTTGCAAAGACATATTAAGTCACAAAATCACACCTAAACCACCAGGAAGAACACAGTTCAGAGATCGGAGAAAATACCGTTCTCCTGCACGATTTTCTGAAGGAGGAGAACGGTATTTTCTCCAAAAATTCACGTAGATCTGTGAACTGTGTTCTTCCCGGTGGTTTAGGTGTGATTTTGTTACTTAAAATAGAATGGAGATTTATTTCTTTATGTATTCTGGTTATAAAATCGGAATACATTTTTGAAAGTTATTAATGGGTCTTTTTGTATTAATTACACCTAAGTAGTAAGATAGTTAACATATGTAAATATTGCTTTTTAAGCGTTTGTGTGTATTGTTAACTTCAGGAGGGCGGAGTTTCCCTAGCTAGCTTGCCTCCCCCTTTCTTTCCTCTGGATGCACCACTTGGAGGAGGGGGGGGGGAAGCAGTTGCCCCAGCTTGCTAACCAAACGTAACCTAAACCATATAACATAGTATGTGCCTTTGAATGTAAGAAGGTTGGTAAGAAAGAAAAAAGCTGGTAGTGACGTAACGGAAAGACCCAACTTTCATAAACTATCATGGAAGTTATTTAGTCCTTGGTATTTATTTTTTTTGGGAGGGGGGAAGTTGCCCCTGCTTGTTTACCCTCCCCCCCCACACCCCCGATGCATCACTGAACCAGACATAACCTAACATAACTCAAGTACGTGCCTGTTTATGTACAAAGCTCGGTTAAAAGAATTCTCCATCCTTTAAAATCATATATGTTATGTTTTGTCCTAACGATGTTTTGTCCTAGTGTTGATTTGTCCTCGTGAAATGTCGTCCGCAATATTTAGTCCGACAATGTTTTGTCCGGTATTTTTTTCGTCCGGTTACCGTGACAGGGTGCAGGTCGGTCCGTAATGGCATCACCTCTGGGTTCCTTTGCCTTTCGGCCCCTGCCCAAGTGTTTGAGGGTCCTGACTGAGCTGGGACGTCCTTTTTGGACCTGGGTAGAAGCCCTCAACAGCTCCCTAGGCCCTTTCAGAGCTTTCCTGGCTCTTCGGGACCCCGACGATGCCGAACTCTCTTGAAAGGGTAGTTTTTCATATAGCATCATCCATATATGGGGGCCGGAAGACCTTTGGAAGCAACCTTATCCTTTGTCGGAGGCTTTATCTTGTCCTTTAATTCAGGAAGCAATTCCAGTAGCTTCACGTTAAACGACTTCCTCCTACAGTGGAACGGGAGAAGTCAAGAGCCTGCCGGTGGCATGCCTAGGGATGTTCCAAGCAGAGTCCAGGTAAGAATCACACCGACACATTTACCAGCAGTCTACCATCCGCACGCCCCAATTTATTGCTATTTGTTGTTGGTAAGTCGAAGCTTACATCATTAGTAACAAAACACGGCAACCATAAAGGGCCTTCTCCTCACAAACATCTTCCGGCGAATTGAAGGCCGCCACGGAAACCGAATACATCAGATCGACTTGGGACATCACCCTCATGCAAATCTGTCGGAGGATGCATTCTTCTGCCTCAAGAGCTTTAATGGAATGTGAATGGGGCGGACAAGGTAAGAGTCGTGCGCCATTGTCACTTCCTCCATCAAAACGTCCACTTCCTTGTAGGTCTCAAACAATTTAGGGCAAGAGACACCGCAACCCCCAGGTCCGAAGAAGAAGTCCATCTTTTCCGTATTGTGCGGCGGTAGTTCCTCGTTGATTGCGATGGTCTAGCCCCCTTCTCACAACGCCCTGCCGACATCCAGGAGTATCGTAACACCACACGTGACTGAGCAGGACTCTGGGAGGTTTTTGAACACGTCCCTTACCGGCGTACATTTCTAGAGGTGGTTAATCCTCATTCTATGGAGGAAAGGACGGATAGCTATTGCAGAAGTTTGCTAGAAGATAATAAAACACCCATCCCACTAACTGCTCGAACAATTGCCACTGGGAAAGGGGCAACCCACCTGCAAAATCATAAACACTTGCGGTTGTCGAGACATCCACCAACGACAATCTAAGACCACCATCTTTGGTAGGCGACACGTTTGGTTGATCCTTGTTTCGAGACGAGTATTACCCAACCGGTGACCAATAAAAGCAAACGGGAGGTAGAGGAGCACCAACGACTGTCCCTGGCGTGGCACAACCCCTCCCAGTGCACTGTGTCTAACAGCTGAAAAATAAACAATAGTCCTTGGTTGGCGACCAGGGGACTTCTGACCCACAGCTCGGAGATCCGGCGACATTAGCCTCGACAACTGTTGGCCAGGTGGCTGCCCCTTCATTGGTAGGCGACTTGTTTCCCACCGTAGTAATTGACAACCTGGTGACATCACAACAAATAGCCGACTACATCGCAAAAGCAAAACCGGCGACAAACATGAAGACCTGGATTGCGACTGTGACCGGAGCTGTGACGACGCCTGTGACTGTGACTGTACTGGCACTAGTGACCAGGGACTGTCACTGCAAAGGTTACGACGACTGCATCCGCCAATGCAACTGCAAGGGCTGCTGTGTCTGCAAGGAAGGGTTGCTGCGACCGCACTGCGCTGGTAGTGCATCAGTGACTGCAACTGCACCTGGACTGGGACTGCGACCACTTGCGACTGTGAAAACAACTGTGACTACCTGCACCAGCAGCGACTGGAACTCTGATTGCGAAGGTGACTGTGACTGACTGCATCAGGAAATGCGACTGCAAAGGCTGCTGTGACAGTGACAGCATTGATTGCCATCATGAGTGACCTGGGACTGCAACAACAACTATGACTAAAGGCTGTGACTACGATAGCTGTGACTGTAATGGCTGCGACAGTAAAGGCTGTGACTGTTGACTGCAAAGGCTGTGAGTGTGATTGACTGTAAAGGTGACTGTGACCGCATCAGGTATTGCAACTGCAAGGGCTGCTGTGACGTTGACTGGAACAGTGACTGCAATGCTGTGAATACAACTGTGATTGGGACTGCAACAGTAACTGTGACTGAAATCCGCCCGCCGTCATGGCAAGACCCAAAAATCGTAAGATTAATAAAGGTACTCCTCAAGCCAAGCCCGGAAGCGAGTCAGGAGAAAGCAAACTTTCTAATGAGAGTGCTGCAGAAATGCGCCTTCAAAGAAGAGGGGCTCCTCTGCTACAAAGACGGGGGGGGATTGAGGCTTAATTGTGCGTCGACAACTTCGTCATTAGCGCCAACCTCAGTCACAGTGCAGTGGTCCAGGTGGCCACTGCACCACACATTACAGAGATATTCAAACCCCTAACCTAAATCTTGTCCTACATCTGTACCTCCTGCAAAAATTGAAAAACACCGGACAGGAGGACAGACTTATTGCCCAATTGACGCGCAATGTCATGCGGAAGATGGAAACAACGACGAACACCATCAAGATGGCGACCAATCAACAAGAAAGTGCCGGACCGTAAGTGGCTGACAACACCAATAACATTCAGGAGGGTTAACCCCCCTCCCCCCCCGGCAAAAGGAAATTGTAAGTCGGGTGCGACCAATGCGCAAACGGGCCAACACAACCTCTTCACGGCGACTGCCATTCCTCGACAATGCCTTTAATAGCTCGTAATTTATTACCGTCCTATCTGTCCCACAAGGTTTGCCAAAAGCGTGTAACCTCAGACGCAAAGCTGGAATGGCGTCCGAGGGAACAAGGCTGAGATCCCTTCCGAGAGGGCCAGAGATGGTCCCTTTCGCGGTAGAATCAGCTTGCTCATTCCCTCCTATCCCAACATGGCCCGGGATCCAGCAGAAAAGCACGGTTTTCTGCTGGCCAGGCAAACGGGAAAGCAAAGCTTGGACACGTTGTGTCAAGGGGTTCCGGGGATTGTAATTCGCCAAGGACTCCAGGGCACTCATGGAATCGCTAAAGATAATGAAATGCGTGCCCTGAGGGTCAAGGATCCATTCCACCGCCAAACTAAGAGCCAAAAGCTCTGCAGAAAACACAGAATGGCCTTTTGGAAGGCGATGGGCAACATTTACTCCCTTACACTCACAAGGACACACCATGCCAACGTCTGACTTCGACCCATCAGTAAACAACAGCTGATAACAGGCGTACTGAGAACACAGCCGCCGAAACTCCTGCAAGTACCTTTCTGGTAGAGTGGAATCCTTCGGGAGGGACGCCAGAGCGAAAATGAAAATGCTACTTGCGACAATACAAGGGGCCACTGGCATCCTCCCAAGCCTCAAGACGCAGGGTATTTCAAAGGATATTTCCTGACGGGACTGCTGGAGCCTATCGCGGAAATCACCGTTACCCACCCTGCGTCTACCAACTCGCAAGTCTGACCCAAAAATCATGGACCAAGCAGGACTGGATTGCACAGCACGGAATCGCACAGCATACTGAATGGCAAGCTATCGCCGATGAATGGCCAAAGGTGGCTCCGAGGCCTCAGCATAGAGGTTGACCACTGGAGACGTTCAAAATGCCCCAGTCACCAGACGTAGGCCACTGTGATGCACAGTGTCCAACATCTGGAGAGTCGAGTCACTAGCCGAACCATAGACCAAGCGCCCATAATCAAGTTTGCTGCGGACAAAGGCTCGGTAGTGGCGCAACATGGCGGTGCGATCGGCACCCCATAAAGTGCCCGACTCCTAAATTGTACTCCTCTAGCCCATCGCAGCGAAAATCTAGAGCGGAGCGGAGTGACCCTATTCCCTACGCTTAATCCCGAGGAAACCAGGATCATAATGGTCATCACTCGAGACCCGCGCAAATGCAGACGCAAGACAATCGGCGATACCTGGCAACCTGGCAAAGAAGAGATCACGGCATTCGCCACCCTCAGAGCTATGACACCGAGGAAGGCACGTTCCTCCCAGAGTTCTGGCGCACCTTCCTCCACACCTGCTGAGAAGGTGTGGAGCGCGTGATCTACGAAATATAAGCCAACCACGAAATACGCCTAGCCTCGTGGATGACACACCGGGCACGGCAGCGTTTAAAGGCCACAAAGTTTTCAGTAGTGGGGCTCACCGTAAATGCACGCAACACACGCTTGCGGGCCTGAATGGCCTGTCCGCAAGCTGGTGTCCACCACGGAACACGTACTTGTCTCGGCTGCGTGGACGTACGCGAGATAGTAGCATGAGCAGCAGCAAGGACCACATCAGTGAATTGAGTGGAAAGTTCATCCACATCAGAAAAGTCCTCAACCGCACGCTGAAATACAGCAGCCTCAGCAAAGGCTGACCACTCAGCACGTTTAAGCGCCCACCGGGCTGGCCTGGAAGCCACAGAACCCCCTATATTGTGGACAACACAATGGGGAGGTGATCGCTCCCATGCAGATCGGCAGTGACAGCTTAAGTGAAGTGAACTGGGATGGCTAGCGAGCAAAAGGCCAAGTTCACCGCTGACCAATTGCCTGTGGCCAGGTTACAGTGTGTCATGGCTCCATCGTTCAGGATGCAGACGGACCCCTCTGCATCCACTCCTCAAGGATCCTCCCCTTATTGTCAGTATTAGGTCTTCCTAATACTTTATACTTTATTAGTATAAAGTCGCCCAGCAAGAGGAAAGGGGCAGGAAGCTGGTGGACCAGGTCCTTCAGGTCACCAACCCAAAGACCTCATCCAGTGGTAAATAAAGCGAACAGACAGAAATATCGAAGTGGAAAGAAACTAACTGCTACCGCCTGAAGTCTAGTGTGCAGAGGCACACTGGCATGTGGCTGAGAGTGCTGAACCAGCACTGCAACACCACCATGTGCACGTGGCACAGGGTCTGCATCCAGACGGTAGACAACCCCGAACAACCGGATTATCCGACGCCTTAAAGCAAGTTTCCTGAAGGCAGCAGCACAGAGGTAGCCAATGCAACAAAAGCAGCCGCAGCTCTTCTGCATGGATCCGATAACTTTGACAGTTCCACTGAATGATGGTATGTGCAAGCATTAGGGCGGGCTTAAGACCGAATCATCCTCCTCAACTCTTCCTCTGGGCGATCCGAAAACATCTGAATCCTCACCCAAATCAAAAGATGGAGTGAGATTCAGAACGAAGTTGTCCTCGGAAGGAGGAAAAAGTTCCGGAGAATTAGAACAGGAAATCTCTCCCTGCTCCATGGTCAAAGCAGTATCAAGATGTTGAGGGGACGCAATGGACCCCTCAGCAAGCTGGCCGTTCAACGACCGTTTGACCGTCTCTCCTGGTGGCGACGTCCTCACGGGTGGTGTTGAGGCTTTACCAGCAGGAGCCTTCTTCGATGTCTTCTGTGGTGCACTCCGGGCAGGCGGAGGCTTAGCCGAAGCCTTAACCTACCTGGGAACAGTTAGAGCAGATGGAACAGTAGCAGGAGCAGAAGCATTTGCAGGCTGGGCAGATGTCGACGGCAACTGGGTCTGAAGAACCCAAAAGACCCTGCAAAGATGGATGTTGCTGGGTCAACAAAGTAACAAGCATGCCTACCGTCCTCATCAAAGACCTGAGCTCAGCACGCAAATCTGCCAAATCAGCAGACTCAGTAACTAGACCAGACAATGGCGCACTGCACACCTGCACAAAAGATCGCGTCATCATCGGTGCCGATAGTTTGGCCTTCTCTTCCGGGCCTCCGAGTAGGAAAGCCCGTCCCTAATGTTCAATTCCTGTACACGACGTTCCTCTACATAAACACGGCAGTCCCGCGAAGAGACCTGGTGCTAACTATCTCAGTTGACGCACTGCTCCGGGCGAGCACAAACAGTGCCCTCATGAGCTGCCAGAGCACAACTAATACAGGTAGGCTTACTCTTACACGAACCGCTGGTATGACCGAAGCGTTGACAGCAGTAACACCGCATCTGATTCGGGACGTAACATTTGACCTTCAACCGCAGGTAACCCGCAGTAATGTGCTGCGGTGTAACCGAAGAATGAAAGGGTCAGGAAAAAGCTGTCAGTTGGCTGAGCACCATTCTCGCCTTTCCGTGTCAAACGCCTCACGGCCATAACGCCTTGTGACTTGAGTTTGTCCAGGATGACATCATCACTGAGACCCCTCAAATCAAAGCACGTCACAACCCTCTTGCTACTATTCAAAGTACGATGCGGCTCGGCACGCACTGGGCGTGATCCCAGCGCACCCACCTTCAGAAGCCTCTTCGCCTGAGCATCTTACGATACCTCCACAAGGTATCCCCCAGAACGGAGCCGAGAAACACTCTTTGGATCAGAACCACAGATCCCTTTCAGGGCCTTGTGTACAGTGAACGGACCAAGTTGTGTAACATCTCGGTCCTCGCCCGGAACTACCACGAACTTCGGGACTTGCTCCCGACTGTTACTCAAATCCTGTAACTGGGCAGCAGGCCCAACCATATCGGGTTCCCTCCTCTGGCACTTGCTAGTGTGGCGAGGAGGGGAAGAAATTGTTTTGGGGGAAGGAATTTTTTCGGGGGAGGGGGAGGAAGTAGTTGCCATGGAGAGCAAAAAAGAAATCGCGGCGGTGCGCCCCCAGAAAAGAAAACCCCGCGCAGCACTCGGGTGATGCAGGGCTGGAAGCCGCATATCCAGGGCCCTGCACCAGGAAGCTAACACCGCCGTCTATCTCGGTGAGGTGGCAGCCTAAGCATGCCGAGAGGTGAGGCCACCAAGGAAGCCGTACACACCATCTCCGTCGATAATCCAAACAGTTCAGGTCCGTGATGCAGATGGATACAGCATAAGCCGCCTCCTCACATCGATAGGACTCGAAAGGTCATAGCCGATTGACCTTTGGCCGGCTTGCCCAGGCCAACCGTCCTCCGGAATAAGGAGCCAAAGCCCGAAAGCCAGGATCTCCGCCTCCACGGATTACTAGGTTGCAGCACACGGCCAACATGCTGGGGGATGAGGATGAAAAGCCCAGTGGCCAGCACAGGCAAATTGGAATCAAACCCAAAAGGGGATTCAAACTGCCAAACGTCCTCTAAGCAGCCAACCCGGGCCCGGTTTGTCTGGATGTCCCTTTACCTCTTTCTGACTAGGCTTGCGACAGGTGTAAACCTGGCCGCATACACACCGTAGGCGCACTCGCAAACCGTAGTGTTGAGGTTGCTAGTGTTAAAGACGGACCAAAAACCATCCGCCATGCAGACCCTTGGCACACTAGCAAACTGTGATCTTGAGTTCCCTTTTAGTCGCCTTCTACCACACGCAGGGGTACGGTGGGCTTATTCTACCCCCAGCCCACAGGGGTGTGCTGCAAAGACCCAATTGCTCCCTTCAGGGGTAAACTTTACGGGAACTTTCATCTGTATGTACCATTGTCACTCATCACACATACTTGCATGGATGTCATGATCAACGTCAAGCTGGTCATTTGGGAATTAGCTAGACCGTTGCTAGGCTCAGGCCGAGCCTATTGGCCGAGGTATTTGCACACATGGTCAAATACTCTAGATCATGCACAGTGTGTCAAACTGCCAAGGTGGCACAAACCAAGAAAGTGGGAGAACTTCAACCAGTGGTACCTAACTTCTCGATGCATATGAACGGCATTGACTCCGTCGATCATCTGCCAGAGACATACGCAAGAAAAGTACATCTCATGCATGATAGACTACTATACTAAATTTGTCTGGCTTGTACCCACAAGATTTACCACGGCGAAAATTACAGCAGGCAAGCTTTTTTCAAGCAATGGTATTGGACAATGGACCACTGGGTTTTGTAGTCTCTGACAAGTGAGCATCCTTCGTGGGGAAGATGTTCAAAGAAATGCTGAAAAGTTTCTGCAGTACACCACAATAGTACGAAAGCCTACGTCCTGCCCAGGCTAACATCACGGAATGGGTCAACAGGATTATCCTCAAGAAAACCATGGATGTTGGGGCCCTCTCCTCCCAGCCTTGCGATGAGGGCAACATCACGTGCAAGCAAAGGGGAAACACCATTTTATATGTAGTAATGGGAGAGATCCAAGGAATCCTCTGTAAATCTTCAGCCTACTAGCAAACCAATCCAATCTCACTGCACAGAAGTATGAGGAACAGAACCATGAAGCCACCTGCGAGTTGGAAGAAATTCTACATATGGCTTAAAACGGGAAGCAGAATTACCACTCATGTAAAAATATCACATCGCTTACTTTGAAAATTCGAGTCTCCATGTTTACGTTTTTTCACGCTTAGATTTCAAAGTAAAGGATATTTACCGTTCCAATGTCCTTGCAAATTTTCGACAGTCAGTTTTTCTGGAATTGGAGGGGTTCAGAACGACTGTCTTCATCAGGATACCACATTACCGCTTACTTCATCGGAAAGCAGACGAACGATCACGACGAAGTAAGCGGTGATGTGGTATCCTGATGAAGACAGTCATTCTGAGCCCCTCCAACTTCAGAAAAACTGACTGTCGAAAATTTGCAAGGATATTGGAACGGTAAATATCCTTTACTTTGAAATCTAAGCGTAAAAAAACGTAAACATCCACTCATGTAGTTTGTGACATTGAAAGTTTGGAACTTTGTGCCTCTTCCGCATAACTGACAGGGGCTGAATCTTGTACGAAGCCTGGAAAACCTGTGAAGGGAAGGGTACAAAAGCTGTGCTATATTGATTGGGTCCCTTCATCAGGAATCCAACCTTGTGTCGCACCCAAAGTTGTGTGGCAGCCTACTCATAAAGGAATGTGTGAAACTAAACTCATGTAGGAAGTCAAAGGACATTGTTGGAAGCAAGGCAATCCTCGATGACGGGTTTGTCAGCTGCACTGTCCACGGGTTTCTTTGCAAGGTTAATGCACGGAAGTGAAATTCTAGTGAAGGCCAAAATCACGCAGATGTGTCTCATGAACTAAGATGCCTTTGCCGCAGTATGTATAAGTGAGTGTACCACATGGATTGTACGTGTAAACTATCCGTGAATTTCTTTTGAATTTAATCTTTCAAATTGTAACTGCATGCAAACAGAACTTTGAACTTTGTTCTTTGAACTTTGTTGCTTTGGAAATTTGGATTCTGTAAACTCGATTTTGAGTATCTTTGGAATTGAAGGCAGATACTGACTCGGACGTTGTGGAGAGGGAGGGGGGGGGGGAGAGAAACTTTGTCATGGTTGCCTTCCCCGAGGCTGTTACCATGACTCTTTCCAAACCTATCCTACAATACCTGCAGCTACGACGCATCTCTCTGTAAAGCCCGGAAGGCTACCTTGTCATGACGAGTGTAAATTGAAATATGTATTTCTGGAGCCTGATCAGCTTGTTTATGCTAAATCTAATTAAATCCACTTCAACAATTGTGCATTGACTCCCCAATTACTCAATTCGTCACGGTCCCAAATCCGGGCACGGTCGGAACGTGACTATTTCACTGCATGTATAGTCGGTGCCACTAGGCTTCACTACATGACAAGCTAGCACTGCGGGGAAGTCCCAACCATTCACTTATTATTTAATTAGAAATTCATTCTGATTAAAGAAATTAAATAAACAGTAAATGTTACTTGCAAACTCTACACGATCACTTGAGAATTCTGAATGCCGACAGGCTCATTTTACTTGGCTTGACTTACAAATTTTGAAGAGACAATAATGCTTACGCCAACGTGAAGTTTCAGATTGCTTCTGAACTGCGAATTCGCAGTTCAGAAGCAATCTGAAACTTCTAGTTGGTGTTAAGCGTTGTTGTCTCTTCAAAACTCTATACGTGCCATTTCATTTCTTCATCTGTTCATTCTGATTATTTGTTTGGGTGGACACCCTATAACTTTATATTTACAGCATGGCTTTTTTTGTATTTATGGGAGCCTTCAGAATAAGAAGCAAACTAATTCTCGCATGGATGAAACAGCTCAATTTTGAGCATTACTCCATTATAAGGGAAAAAGAAGTCTAATAAGGGGGTGGGAAGCCCAGGAATTTGAACTGAGAAACCTCCTATCACTGCCAGGGGACGAGATAACGTCCAGAATAGATCCCACAGCTGTTGGTCTATTGCATTACCCTTGCCACTGCATTTTCAGACTTTGCCATAACGCGGATTTATGAGAACATGGTCATTAACTACGTGATTTACAGTACCAGGTATATGCTATTTTTTATAATAATTTGGTTATTACAAATTTTCATTTTCCAAACCCCCCACACACAAAAAAATCAGTTCCAGTTATATAATCAAGGTTCTACTGCAGTGTAAATATTTTTGTTGGCCGGATGAAGATCTATGAAAAGGATGCCAGATCGCAGAATATTGCATCTTACAGCTGCCATTTAAGGCCCTTTATCATTTCTAAATTGTAGGCCTTCCTACTTTGGAGTTGCTGGCAAGACATTGGCTCCTTGCTGTTGCAGAGTTCGACATAGTTTGCTGTTATGTTATAAACTACAAGGCAAGCTAATGAATTGTGTATGCTTATAGATTAAGCTGAGTTAAGCTTGTTATGGTATCAGTATCCAAGAATTGTGTGTATGGTTCAGTGGTAAACTAATATTGTACTTTTAGCAAGATGGAGACACTGTACTGACATGATGAGGTGGTCAACTGTGGCACCAACTACTATTATTATTAAGGATAACTACAGACTAGTATAAAAGCAGCTTCTGAACTTTGAGCTGATCAGTTAATCTCTGGGGATCAACCCAGATAGTCTCCTATCCTTCCTCACTATCTGGCGGTTCAGTAGGCTCAAATTAGGGTTAGGAGGCACGGCTTCAGTACCGTCCCTCCTAACCCTAATTTGAGCCTACTGAACCGCAACACCTGTAATTGCCCACGTGGAACTGAAAATAAATCCTGTTGAAGATTACCTCTGGACTATTCTTGGTATTAAGCCTAGCAAGGATTGAAATTAGCCGACACAAATTCCAGCTGAGACTTTAGCTTCCATTTTAACACTTAATGTTATGAAATTTCTCTGCAAAATCAAACACTTAGTAAAATAAGCAAGGATGTTGCCCTAAGTTAGTAATAGCTGAAATACTAGTCACTGAAATGCTCAGTGGTAAAAAAAAAAATCAACAATACTCACTCGAAGCACCTCCTGACGTTAGTAAGCGCCGCTCTTGAGGAGTGGAAGTCGTTGGGGTAGTTTCTGCAGAACTGTAAACATGACAAAATGTAGTCTAAAATGCAATCTAAGACATTGCTTATTCTTGCGTCTCTTTAATGTTAATATAAATACATTTCTTACCTTACGTTGCCAGTCTCCGCTTCATAACACTCTAAGCATATTCTGACTTTTACATCCCCATAACCAACAACAAGCCCACGAACCGGCGAACAAGCTGAGCAAACCACACGTCCACAACGTCTGCAGTGATGACGTCTACTGAACTAAAATTCAATACAGAATATTTTTCAAAGTAAAATAAGAGTGGATATTACTAATTACTACGTATAAATAATGCTGCACCAAATAGTAGCAGGCATTGCTTGTTTACTAAATAAAGAAATCATTTTATCAAATTCTGATTGATTTTGAGGTTTTAGTACTGTAAATCATGTATTAAATGTCCAGGTGAAGTTAACGACCACCCCTGAAATGTTTTAAGATCAATATTGTCAATGAGTCAATAGACGCCCACCCCTTAAATCGTAGTTACTAATACAAAATTAACTAAAAACTCTGCAATGTAAATTAGGCAAAGAATGCTGCTCTATTACTGGGCTCACTGCATGTCCACCCCTTCTCCCTCCCGGGGTTATAGTGGTCTCTTCCTCATCTGCTTGCACCTGTAGAAAGGCCTCTTCTCTCTCCCCTTCCCTCTTCAAAGCAATTAAACTTAAAAATTGACATTTTCGAGTCGTTTGGAAAGGTTTTACTGAAGGTGAACGATTGCATAATCGCTGAATCTTCCGTGACGGATGGCTAAAAGTAAGGTTAGAAAATAGGTACGCTTTTACTTTTGCAAAATGAACTGCATTAGCCCGTGGGCGTCTAATGCGAGATTTACGGTATAAAATTTTAAACTTTTTATTTAAAAAGCTATATATGTATAATGGAGTTTGAATTTTGTAAAAATCAAAAACTAAGTTCTACAAACCACAACGGAGTGCTAACTCATATCCGTAAGGCCAACAAATGGGAATTATTCAGAAGACAATGCCTATTTTACCGCATGTGAACCTGTGGAGATGACATTTTCTTCTATCAATGTAGAGTACCAGGATTGGTATAACATCAGGATCAGATTAGAAAAATAACAAACCAGTACACCACCCGGCTTAATAAAGGAGTTTGAAAAGTAGAAAGCACAAGTAAGCTTAATCGGGCAAATATGTCAAGGCTTCGTCATAAACACGCCTTGCTGTCAGGTTCCAACAGTATTAAACTTAATCTATTGGAGTCATACGTTTTCAATAACTCAACGCTACGTTAGGAACTCGTGACGTTTTGTTTTGTGTTTTCTTTTTAACTCAGTATCTTTACAACAGTCACGCACAATTTCAGAGGAAAAAGAATTTTCAAAGTAAGCGGTTTGAACATTTTTAACAGACAGCCAATACAGTTCACATACTTTACATCTGTTGCCGAGAAAAAAAAATTATCTGTACTGCAATGATTATGTGACAACACCACTAGATATAGGAATTCAAAGTTTGACGTTTAACATGGAAGTTCATGCTGAGTCTTACATAAGTCCTTGATATATAAAATGGTAGAAAAATGTTCTTAACACTCAAGTAGAAAATTTGCTGAAAATCATGTAATGCATGATGCCCATAAATTTCCGGGTATGAGTTTTACTTTGTACATAAAACCAAGAAATTAAGCTGTGGGCGGAGCGTTGCTATCTTGGGAAGAGCTATCTATGGCCTCCCGTACATTGCTTGTTTGGTGCTGCCATCTGGTGGCAAACATTCTACATAACTTCAGTAGATAAACTGCTGTAACTCGAGTGGCTCTCACATCAATTTATTGATTATATTTTATATTTATGTATTTCTTGAAGTGGTGCAACATTTAAGAAAACAAAGTGGGGCAGTCTAAAGCTGAGAATCGGAGTCCTCAAGTTGTTGCAAGGTCGCCATGAATATGTTCCTGGGCCAGGAGTCTCAACAGCCTCATGTCATATGAAGTCCTGAGTTCTCACCAGCAACCAAGTACAAGAAGTTAGGAAATAATGCTATAGCATTGGTTTGGTCTGGGCGCAGTATGGGATGACCAACTCGGGCTCACGCATGACCTTCGTTATGGCGATTTTGTGCGTCCTTTCCCTGCATCACAGGGACTGGACTCCCCCTGGCCCCCAAAAGGCTCACTCACCTGTTCCGGCCTGATGTAGGGGACAGTGCTGGACAAACAGTTCTCACTTAACTGGCGTCATACAGGGTTGTGCAGGCTGGGTCGGGCTTCTTTGGGCACGCCAGGGGTAGAGGTCAACGGGGGGGGGTCGGTACATGCCTTCGTACCCCCATTTCGCCAAAGTTTATTATATGTAAGTGTTCTGTTTGCAGAATTAAACATTTTTGCTCTAACTCTTGTTGCGTCTATCATTCCATACTGCGCGTAGACCCCTGTGCAGTTGCATTTCCTACACTATTGCAGTAGCCTTCAGGCCCTGACCAACAGATTACTCGTAGCAAGGATCAAACGGCAAAGAGCAGACTGTTTTATCAGCACTGCCAAGTCCTGAGTGAAAATACCACTAATGTGGTAAGTCTGGTGGTTGTGGCTCCTGCATGGAAGGAGTTGGGCTCTTGGCCCTATGGTAGACATTAGCCAGCTCCTTCAAATAGTAGACATTAGCCAGCCTATGGTAGACATTAACCAGCTCCTTCGGCTTAGTGAAAGTCAGCACAGTTTCAAGCCCCACATAACCCAACTGCCTTCGACCTCATAAGCTGGAGTTTACAAGAATGAGACCACGATCGAAATAGAGCCAGGGTGAAACACACAACTCCTCGCATCGATCTGTGAGGGCACTCACGTTGACTTTGACGCGGTGATCGGACGTACCGCCATGCAGGAAAAACACTAATCTCACGACACAGTTTGAGAAAAAAAATGCCATCCGTGTTCAATCACTTTTACAGTAATAGTTACTGGTACTGCTGCTCGATCGCCTACACGAGGGCAGTGCGATGTAACTAGAAGTGAACTTTTCTTAATCGCCTGAAGAAGACAGCAGGACTTCCTATGAAGATTTTCACAGCTGTCGAAAATTTGCGAAAATATTTACCGTTTTTGCTGTTTTGAGACCTGTGCGTATATCATGTCGAATGTGTTAGAAAGTGAATCTCTTAACTCTCATCGTAATGGAAGTTATTTTGCTAGAGCACAAATTAAAAATTATGTAAGTCAAATATGCTAGACTAGACAATATTCAATTAATGGTCACTGTTGTAGTAATAAAACATTTTTTTAGTTGTCTTTTCTGCCCTCCTAAAAAAAAAAAAAGTCCCTATGGGCTTAAACACAGAGCATGGACTTAAAATTTGAAATTACAAACAGAGCTTATTTCCGGGGATTTATGGTAGCTAACCAGAACCCATTCAGAGTCAATAACGGGAGCTGACAGCATCAACGTCAACTTTTTACATTTTTTAGACAACAGGTTGTTAAAATTTATTAATGTACAATGTGAGGTTTGGAACACTGTAATTTCACTTCCATCCGAAAATGCTTCCCTTCAGTTCGGGATAAATATCGTCAAACATCTATAAATTCTTGATATCGTTTATATTGAAGTTCTTAAAAAGTCGCAGCGTTTACTTTGAAAATTCATCATAATGTTGAATAAGTCACAGTAGTTACGCTTATTTTCACAAAATCAAGATATTACTGCATATCCTTGCAAATTGCGTATTTTCAACTTCAGGAACACTGATCGTAAAATATTTACAAGGATATGTAGTAACATCTTGATGTCGTGAAAATAAGCTTAACTACTGTGATTTCTTCAATTTTTATGCTCTATGCTCACAAAATGCAAATTGATAAGTAAAAAAGAAAAGAAAACCAAAACGTAAAATTTTTTCAGAAAAGCTTATTTCGTTGCGAACCAATACTGTACACTGTACTGAAGCAATTAACCATTTACGTAAACGAATTAAATTTTAAAAAGCTACAAATCCTTCACCACAAATCAGACTCACCATGCTAAAATGTTCCATAAGGCAAACCATACAGATAGATACATCTTCGTCTCGCACCCAGTTCTCTTTTGGTGGCGGTTTAGCAGGGAAAACAAAAGCGCCAGTTACTTTTATTTCAGGTACTGGATTTGGATAAGGTTTACTTGGGCCTTGATGTAAGCAAAAAAGAAATCCATTAAGTACCATCAGGACAGACATGAAGGAGAGACTATAAAGCTTGCGGGAGTGTCCATGGTAACATTACTGCACGTTCCATCTGTTGTTCTGGGCCACGATCCCATGCGCCCAATTGTGAAATGACTATTCTCTGGGATAACCCACATTAAAATACGCTGAATAGGTTTTAACCCATACATAGGTATAAAAAAATGCCACTCGTGCTACGATTTGTCAAGGCATGTGCAGCCTCTGCGTGCAATAGCATTCCACGAGCATGAGGCGGCGAAGTAGATGGCTTCTTCAAGAAAAGGCCGACTGGGGTAGAACAGCGGCTCGCCTCGAGACTCAATGACAAATCATGCGCATTCTGGAAAGTTGACCCTTTTTAGGGTTGCTCTGGTAAAATAATATTGTGGCGAAGTTGAATCAACTGACCAAGAGCTGAGAAACGAAACCTACAGCTCTCTCCCAGGTGAGCTTGTGACAAGGTATGGAATATGAAGTGATAGTTACAGCATGGGCACTCCGACATCATTTTTTTTTGCTCCTGGTACTATAGTGGTTATACACATTCGATTTTTAAACGAATAAAACAAGTGCAGTAGAACCCCAATTATCTGAACGCGATCTCCTCGAAAACATTCAGAAATTTGCTAATTTTTAATGACATGGACGAAGAAGTGATCATGTTTTGCTTCATGTGTTTGGAAGCAGAACTCAAATTTTCCTTGTAGTAGTGTAACAGATTAAAGCGTAATCACAAATGCTAAAACTGAGGCCAAGTAAAAAGTTTACTGCTTTACTAATTTTTCTTTGGTTTGTAATTAAATTCAATTGTGGTATCACACTTGATCACAGGAAATACAGGTTCTACAGTATTATAAACAATACGGCAAACATTAAGTCTGTACTGAGCACAAGCAACTGAACCAGCAAGCAGAGCACGATTGGTAACCGACCAGAGCAATGGTAATCCAGATTGGGCCGTTTTGTTTAGCCCAATGTCATTAGATGCTGCTGTCGGCAGACTGTACTTTTAGCCAACCATATATTGTGTATAACCGCCCAAGTCAAACTAAAGCCCCCCCCCCCCAAAAAAAAAATGCTTCAAAATTAAAATCGTGAAAATCTGGAGTTAAATCCCAGCCCTTAAATAGTTGGGTTACTAATGCAAATTAACTAAAAGCTTCATGCTGTAAATGGAAAGAGCGGTGGAAAACTGCTTGTCTTCTCCCTCCCTGGGGTTTAATAGTGGGCTGCTCCTGGCCAACTTGCACATACAGGAATGCCATTTCTCTCCCCTTCCTCCTCCACCACCCATCTTTTCAACAATTAAAAGGAAGCAAAAACTGGCCTTTCCTATTTCATTCAAGAAGGTTTTACACCATGTGAATAATTGCACAATACCTTAATTTTCTGTGAAGAATGGTCAGAAGTCAGGTTAGGAAATGGATTATGCTTCATTTAATGGCCACCCTGATTTTTTTCCAAATTAACGGTATAAGCCCGTGGGCACTTCATATGCGATTTACGGTAAGGGGTGAATGAACCGCACAAGCAACATCCAAAAACCTAACACCCCAAAAACAAATGTTCGTTTGATTCCTGGCAAAGTTCTAGCTTGAAAATTCGGCTTCCCTGCCATGCTCGTAACACATTGCACAGGGCCGGAGTAGCTCAGTCATATAACTGGGTCGAACCGGAGCGCATTATCTTTCTTCACCCCAAGGAACCTAGACGTCGTGGGGAGGCTGGGCAGGTTAAAAGGTAATGTATATTTTCGTACAGGCAACAAAAACTAAAATCAACCAGGTGCCTCTGGTATTTTAGTGTTTTTATTGCCACGAAAATATCATTACCATTTATTTATAGCAGACTTCGCCACCCTAGGAGGTGGGCTAGGTTCGAAGTATCCACGTTACGAGCTGGCAGCCCCCACAGTTAAATCTGAGCGGAGCACTTAAATAACACAATCCCATGGGTCCGGTATCCTCCCATAGGCCCGGTATCCTCCCATGGACCCGGTAGTCCCATGGGCTAGCAATAGTGACATCCGATGCCAGGGATCGAGAATTCGGCTTAACGCTAGGGGAAGGAAGAAGTGCAAATAACAGAGAGAATTGCCAATTCTGCCTTTGACGGGCAGCAGTCTTGAATCCATCAGTGCTTGGGTAACTGGATACATCCGGAACGGGATGGATGACTCTGGAAGACTGGCTGACAGATTCTAGCTGGATGCGAGGTAGAGGACATGATGGCACAAAACAGTGATAACAGGAACAGATTGATCGTGGCTGCATTAGCCGCGGTAGAGTCTAGCGGATGGATCCCGTACAGTTTCTGAGTCCACGCCGATCCACCGTATCACCATGAATTTCCTAATCGATCCATGGGATTGATGAAGACGGAACTGGCATGGGATGGCGGGGAGGCCGGAGGGAGGAGGCGAAGTAGAGGAACGCGGTGGTCTCGTTGGAAAAAGGGTTGTACTTCAGTTGTAGGAAGGAACAGATTGATGATGCATATGGAAGACTAGCTGCTATTTTTCTTCGAACCTTAGATGAGTAGATATAAATACGGTCCCAATGACCGATTGACGAGTTCAGCCTTGTTGCGAGGGGTAGTGTGTTCCATCCCGAGGATAGCACCGGTAAGGAAAACGGAACTCCTCGCGGGAAGAAAAGGTTATGTGAAGAGGACCGTCGATGAAGGACCGTCGTCCGGTGGATCGATCCCTAGAGGACTTTCGGAGAACGTGCTCAGCTGCAGACTGGTCGTAAAGATGTCACGAACCGCCATGGACAGGAACCACGAGCACACCACATACACCAGTGGATGTGAAGGAGCACAAGGAAAGGCGCGAGGAACGGAGGACGAAGGGACGGCGGATCGAGTAGGAGGATCTTCACCAAACGGATTGTTGATGAAAGGCCATCTTCTGGTGGGCCGATCCCAAGTGGATTGCCGCAGAATCCACCCATCTGTAGAGTAGTTGTAGAGATGTCACGAGCCGCATTGGGCACAAACCATGAGCATACCCACACACCAGAGGTTGTGAAGGGGCTCAAAGAAAAAGTGAGGAACTATGGACTGACGAACGGTGGAACGAGTAGAGGATTGTTGCCAAGGGATTGTCATCCAGTGGATCAATCCAAGAGGATCGTTGTAGAGCCAATCCACTTGCAGTGCAATTAAAGCCGGCACGAGCCGCCCCGGATATTAACCAAGAGCGCGCCCTAGACATTAAAGACGTGAGGGGCCCAAAGAACGGAGTGGGGAACGGCAGCTCGAGACTAGTAGAAGTGGAGGATTGTGGGATCGATGATCGTCGAACGAAGAACAATGGAAGAACCGCCGCGTCGTGGACCAGCATAGAAAACGGATACGAACGACTCCCGTCGTAAAGTTGAAGAACCGGTAGGTGGAGGAGCAATGCTGGATCCAAAAGACATGTTGACACGATGTTGTTGTTGTTGTTGAGGTGTGGGCCTCGACACTGGGATCGAGCCTCACCCTTCCGTGGTCAAGCGTCTGAGTGCAGAGCCGTAAGTGCAAAGTTGTAGAAAGGGAGGTTCTGTAGTCGAAGCTGGAATCGTGTGGCGGTGAAGCAAGAGGCTCGAAGTATGTCGCGAGATATGTAGCGCTGTAGGCCTACAGAGCAGGGAATCGAAGATGAATCGAATCAGAGGCCTTGTGGCAGTAATCGAGGTTGGAAAGACCATCCCATGGAGAGGAAGTAACGAAACGTGGGATGAAGAGGAGAAACTGGACCTAGCCTTGAGCCAGGCCTGAATCGTGAGCCAGGAATGAAGAATGGTGAGGGAATCGTAATTGGAACTAAGACGAAGGAAAGTGAGGTGGGCATTGCAGGAAAACAGTGTTGAGCCTGGATTAATTCGCGTTCGAACCGCAGGAAAGAGTCACCTGAGTCGACTGTGGAACAGCCAGCAGGTGAAAGGGTTGTAGCTGACGATCCCCTTAGGAAACGATGGACCCGAGCCAAAGGGAGGAGAAGGAAGTGACGATGGATCGGCGGCCTGCATGGCGGGTCTTAAGGTGAAGAATCGGTACACGGTGTTCTTGTTGTGGGTAATTGTCCAAATCTTGCTCGACCCCAAAGAGGGATCAAAGCTCATGTAGATCCCTAGAAATCGTGGCGAAAAGCACGATGCCACTATTGATGAGTACGTCGCGCATTGGGGAAGAACCTTCAATTGTCCCCAAGTTGAAAAAGCATCATGAGGTGATGATCAGCAAGAATCGATGCATCGATGTCAAAAAGGCAGACTGCTGGCGGATCGTGGTTCGTGGGAGGGCCCAGGCCAGGTGCATGGGCCCAGCCCGAGCCGTGTCGTTCGTGACATGAAGCGGGATCGGACCGAACATAGGTCCTACAGAGGCGGTGCTGATCCTGCTCGATCCTCAAGGAGGGATCGATGCTCCTGAAGGGCAATGGTCCGATGACTGCATGCATTAACGAAGCTAAAGTGAGGATCGGTAAAGGAATCGAGGCTCATGTGGATCTGTGGGAATCGCTAGGTCCTTCTGGAACAGCACAACTTTGTCGTGGAGTAGTTAGCGAAGAAAAGATCCAACGGATTGGTATGTTCAGGTTTTATACCATGGAGGCTGCGCAGATACGTGCGCAGAGGGTAGTAGGCTGGAGAAGAATCTTTGAAATTGTACCATAAGATGATGATCAGCAGGAACCGACGCATCGAGGGCAAGAAAGCTGACGAATAGAGGCTGCACAGACACGTGCGCAAGGGGTAGCATGCCAGAGAAGAATTTTGAGTGTGTTCAAGTTGAGACCGCATCACAAGATGACGATCAGCAGGAATGATGCATTGACAGTAACAAAGTAGACAGCTCAGTCATCCTCGAAAAAGGGCCCAGACTGGGTGCATGGTCCCAGTCCGAGCTGTCATGGTCGTGACACGAGGCGAAGTTGGACCAAACATAGGGCCTACAAAGGCGATGCTCGGGATCGGAGGAACACAGTGGAACGCAGCCTGCAAAGGACCCAGATCGTGTAGGGGCCTTTTATGGAGGCCGCACTGATACATGCGCAACGGGTATAGCCAGGAGGAGAGAGATCGTTGATTGTAGTTGATGCATAAACCTTTAAAGAGGCTTGGATGACAGCCTTCGACAGGAACCCATGCATGTACGTCAAGAAGGTTGACAGTGAAATGCGATCCACAAATGGGACCAGGCTGGAGTATGGGCCCAGTTCGAGCTTCGGTGTCGGTAGTAGAAGGCGGGATCGGACCGAACCAGGTCCTACAAGGGCTGGAAGCAACAGGAATCAGTCGTGTAGTGATGCAGGAAAGCTGCGGATCACAGTCCGCCAAGGTCCCAGATCGTGCAAGGGCCTAGTTCAGGCGTACTGATGTTAAACAGGAACTGAATCCAGACGACGGATCGAGTAGTAGGATCGTAGGTTCTTGTCTTGTAGCCCATAGATCCAGCAGCAGATGGCAATGGCGACACGGGAAGAATCTTGGCGGAAGGCTAAGAGTCCCAAGCTGGAAGCTGGGGCCTGGTTCCAGTCCATTGATAGTGGCAGGATCGAACCGCCAGTAAGAGGAACCAAACCAAGTCCAGACAAAGGCTTGATGTGCAAGTGGCAACTAACGTCAGTTGCAGAGGTAGACGTCGGTCCCCCCCCCTCACCTGGTCTCGAACCCGAGTACCGTAGAAGCCGAGGGGAAAAGCGGAACATAAGCTTGCGTGAGGAAGGAGACCGCAATCGATGTCGTCGCCAAGTAAAAAAGAAAAACGGGCTAGCTGCAAAGATGCAGTCCCGTTCGCAGAGAATGTGAAACAGACGTGCTGCTATCACGAGGAATCGTAAACACGATCCGGCGGAATGGGGATCGGAATCAGCCTCGATCCCCCATGAAGGTGCCAACCAAGCCACGGTTACGCTGGGCACACCCTTAATCATTAATTAAGGGGCACAGGAACCGGGATCGTTTGGTGAAGATCTAAGTATCCTCCTTCTGGCTGTGTTGAGGAAAGGAGACCGAATCCTTCTCCCCGGGATCGCTGGACGATCCCCCACCAGTAGTGAGGATCGGGGATGATCGGTGAATCCATAGGATCGATGATTTGCTAGAGCTCCTGGGACAGCCGACTGGTGCGATTGCCTAGGAAGAAAGATGATGCGTTCCGGTCCGATCCGGTTATATATGACCGACCTACTTCCGGTCCTGCGCAATGTGTTACGAGCATGGCAGGGAAGCCGAATTTTCAAGCTAAGGTTAATAGAGCTCCATGGGGGAAAAACTGCTATAAATAAAAGGTAATGGATATTTTCGTGGCAATAAAAAGATGTTTTTCAAGCACTGCTGCACTGCCTAAAAGGTGTGGCATAAATTAATTTTTTTAGGGGCTGACAAGTAACGAGATTAATGTTTCAATACACCATTTCAAATGCCTCGACAAGACCTCTTCACTATCCCAAAACCAAGTCAATACATTAAATCAGTAGGATGTTGTTCAGTGAACCCCAATTAACAAGTGTTACATGAAATGGTGCGCAGATGGAAAAAAACCTCACCCCATGCCGATTTTTGCAGTCTCTGGCCGAAAAACATTTTTTTTTAATTTTGCCGGGTCACACGGAAAAACATTTTTTCCATAAACAAATAAGCAGGTAATCCTACTTGATTAAATTTTTGAAAAAGCATGTGTCAGTTACATAGCGTGCAGGAGTACTTACCAATACGTACAGCGGGAATGATACTGATGTCAACTGCATATTTGGCGTAGGTTTCCAGCAACAAATTTACCGAATTTTTATTGATTTGAGATTCCCATTCTATCTTCAGTATATCATCTTCAACTTTATTTAATGCTTCAGAAAAGACCTCCATCTATGATCACGTTTAAAAAAAATATTCAGTGTTAAGATTAGGAACATCAAATCTGAGAACTCCCAAGGAGTTTGCAGAGCAATAGCACTAAAACAGGTGATAAAAACAAAAGTCCAACTGCTACTTCTTGTGATGCAAAAGGAAGAGGAATGTGTCCTAGAGCACAATAGTGGAAGGTCATCGAATGCTCTTGCTTTGGCATAACTCGTATGGGGGAGGCATCACTTCAAGTTTTCTAGCAAGGGTTACTGCCTTTTTTGCTGATGTGGTGTTTTGTGGTCAGGTCAGATTTGACAATTTTTCTTTTTGCCTTGAAAAATACATTTCTGTGTTTTAATGTTTCATTGTTCAATGTTTCGTTAACGGACGGAACATCCTTTCTTTGTTTTTTCTTTGTAGGATCCATATTTTTTGTGTGTGAAAAGATGCCTTGCCTTACACACCTTGCATGGAACCGAAATATTGTACGAATTTTTAATGATCCTGTTGCATTGCAAGAACTGACAGAGTACTGGCTTTATCACCCAGGTACGAGAATTTGTTTTCTTTCAAGGTGTTAACATGATTGTTACAAACTGCGCTATAGATGGTTGACAAGTTTCTTACAAGAATGGTTTTGTTTCCTATGGTTTTTCCGGAGAAACTTTGCGTACAATAAAGGCAAAAATTAATTCAAGGACTTTCAAGGACCAATACAGAAAAATTTCAAGCACTTTTCAAGGACCTGTTACCATTTATATCGTTCTGATTTTATACATAAAATTGTGCGACCAATCACTTTGAACTGGGACTACATAAAATTATTAGTTGGGCCAAAAAATTGAGTTTTTGCGTTCCGCAGCTTAAAAAAAGCAGGGTCTGTCATTAATTTATTTCCAGTTTTTCTTTGTTAAACTTCCTACGGCCATAATAACCATTCCATTCCTCAAACTATTGTCTGAGACTGAAATTGATAAAAGCCCTGGTCCAGATGGCATCCACCCCTTAATTCTGAAAAACTGCTGTAGTGGGCTGGCTATTCCTGTCTCGATTATCTTTCGCATCTCTCTGGCATCTGGTAACTTTCCCAAAGCTTGGAAAGATGCCCACATTGTTCCAATTCTAAAGAGTGGGCCCACTAACTTAGTAACAAATTATCGCCCAATCTCACTTCTGTCTGCTTCTTGAGAGAATTGTCGTAGACTAAGTACATTGTTGACTTTTGCAGAAGACAAAACGTTTGGTGTAAGGAGCAGCATGGTTTCCTTACTGGCAAATCTTGCCTAACTAACTTACTGACTGCTGTCAATGACTGGACCAACCTTCTTAACGGCGGCATTCCTGTCGATGTTGCTTTCTTGGACCTACGAAAAGCTTTCGATGTTGTTGACCATGCCATCCTGCATTTGTGTCTTAGAAAAGTGGGTTTGCCACATGGACTAATTAGCTGGATTGGTAGCTACTTAAGCGACAGAAGACAAAGAGTGGTAGTGAGAGGCACTTATTCCACCTGGCTTCCCGTGACTTCTGGTGTACCACAAGGTTCTGTTCTGGGGCCAATCCTTTTTCTCCTTTTTATTAACGATTTACCAACAGGTGTGGATTCCATATGCCTCCTCTTTGCTGATGACCTGAAGTTACACCGACCAGTCATCAGCGAAGAGGACACCAAAGTTTTCCAAAAAGACCTCTGTAAAATTCATGACTGGGCCACTGCTCATGGCCTGCAGTTTGGCTCCCAGAAGTGTGTCACTATGCATCTCGGTCACAACAATGTACGTGCCAATTACATTTTTGGTAACTCTACAATGGAATCCATCACACAAAAGCGTGACTTGGGTATAATCATTGATGACAGGCTCACCTTCAAGCAGCAAGTTGACACTGTCATAAACAGATCACGCAGGATGGGAGGCTTTGTACTCTCCGGATTTACATACCTGACTCCAGCTACTACTAAAATCCTGTACACTACTTTCGTGCGCCCACTCCTGGATTACTGTGTCCAAGTTTGGAGGCCCCACTACCATGTCCACCTCAGCCGTCTCGAACGTGTTCAACGATGGTTCACCAAAAAGTGCCCTGAAATTAAGCACTTGCCATACCAAGAGCGACTCAAAGCCTTAAACCTGACCAGTCTTGAAGATCGCTACAGCAGAGGTGACATGATCCTTGTGTACCAACTACTCAATCAACTACTGGACATCGACTATGGAAGCTTTCTTGATATTTCTCAGGTTACGCACACACGAGGCCACTGTTACAAACTGCAAGATGAAACCTCACACAACAACACTAGACACTTCTTCTTTACTGAAAGAATTGTAGTGCCTTGGAACACGCTGCCACTTCGAGTGGTAACTGCACCTTCCCTGTCAAGCTTCAAGGCTCGCTTTGACAGCATGTAAGAATGGGGTAGTATTTGGGGAGGGGGGGGGGGTTTGGCTCATGAGCATGCTCAAGCCAAGTTTTGTCTTTTGTATTGTATTGTATTCCATTACAGGACTACAGGTACGACAAGCCCAACACAGAGGTTGCGTGTCAATGCTGCAGTTCTTGAAATGGGTGCAAACGAACGGCGAAACGATCGAGGAGACATCCGAAGATTTAGCATCGTTGACAGAATCCATCCTAATAAATTGGCAAAAACACAGAACACGAAGTCCCAAGGAAGCCCAATTGTGCACCAAAAACCACAAGTGAAACGGAAAATACGTTAAAAAACATGCGAGTGTGGCACGGGTACAACCGTACAGTCACGCTACCTGACAAAGGAATGATATCGTTCCACGCATGCGCGAGGCTCGCGGCCGCAACAATCGGAGCGGAGCGAAGGTTCTTAGGTGGTGAGTACCACAGGATTCATTTTAATCAGGAAAATGCGTCAGTAAAATAGACAATAATGCTAAAATTTAATTGGGGATGGTATTCAGGGATAAAAATTGAGTTTTTTTGTTCCGTAGCTTAAAAAAAAGTTGGGTTTGTCATTAATTTATTTCCTTATTTCCTTCGTTAGACATCCTACGGCCACAACAATTCCAAAGGTCCTATACAACATTGAGCAAAGAGATTTGTCACCTACTAAATTTTAAAGCTGTATGTTTTTCGTTACATTTTCCAGGCACGACATTAATTTTAAATTATCAGTTTAACGTTGCAAAATGCTATCGTCTTGCAGAATAGTCCGACAGCCAACTTTGTATGCTTGATAGGCATAACAAGCATGAGCAAAACAAATAATCATTAATTGAGCGTTAAACAGTGGTTTACGAAATATGAAACTGTTTCAAAAAGAATTTTTCACTAATCGAACATCTTAGCTTCACGGCAATATGGTAAATCAGTCAATCTACACGTACACGTTGTTAATGAGTTAATGACACAAGAAATTTATTTCTAACATACAGCATTCAATGGTCACTCAATAAAAACTTATTTAAACAGTTACCTTCATGTTCATCAAGAGCTGCTCCAAAATTATATGTGGGCTGTTTATTAAACCTTTGTATTCATGTCGGTTAACTTCAGGTATTGAAAAGTAAATCTGTAAGGATAATACTCTTGGAAGTTATTGGTTGAATTCTCAGTCAAAATGACACGAAAAAAAAAACATCTCACAAATTTACCTTCAGACCAATGCTGCTAACCACAAGTTTGTGCCGCTCATCGTCTCCAAGTAAACTTGATAAGTTAGTCAACAGAAACTGTGTAACAAATGCTTGACTCTGAAGTGTTTTTAAGCTATCAGACAAGTGTTTAAGCAGTTCCAGACATATATCACGAGCAACACACTGATCACAGAGTTCCTCCAAAACCTTCAAAAAACGGAAATATTCAACATTATTAATATTCACAATAAGCCATAACCAGTGTTTAAACAAAAGATACTTTGGCGTAAAGAAAATATGAATAAAGGCAACATTGTTGCCAAAAAAAAAAAGCATGAACCCAATACAAATTATTTCTATAGCTCTTGCGCATCTTCCCAACTACGAATCATAGCATTCTCCTTCAACTGCATGGACAACAAGTTAATAGCCCTTTCGGATCTTCAGCCATTTTGAGAATTCGTCCTCAAAAACACCAAGGCCAAAGCAAGGCAGCCATGAACAAGTTGTGAAACACCAGCGCTCCCGGCGTTTACAGTGTCTTTACTAATGACACATTAGGTTTAAAGCTTATACAATAACCACAACGAAGCACACATGTCCATGTACTATTTGAATTTCGGTGAAGATTTCGAAGCCCGCTACGAGCTTCTAACAAATTTCAAAGCAAGCACCAATTAAAAAATCCGCTTTTGCTTGCGTAGACCACTGATCTTTAACCATCTTGGTATGGGTCTTCTATCTGGCGTTCAGCCTGGCTGCAAGAGAAGGATGTACTAGCTTGTCGATTTCTTTGTAGGTGCAGGGCCCCCACAAGGGGGGGGGGGGGGGTGGACCCACTGTACCCAAGCTCGGTCACTCGAGGAGCCCGCATGGCCTAAAAAATTTTATTTACGAAATTGTGAGGTTTGATAACTATGAGTAATGTACTCGATTTGTACATATTGTTAATTTTTTTTTATACTCTTAACAAACACCAACAGCAAGGTGCACTGTAGTGCAAGCCTTTCAGCTTGCTAGGCAGAGAAGTATTCTAAAGTAAGGAGCCCGGTTTAATGAATGAACAAACCCATTAAGCACAATTGTGGCCGCCGAGTATTATAACATAGTGTAACCTTTTTACGATTTCAGTCGGAGTAGGGGGTCCCACTGTCGTAGTTAGTCCTAGGCCCCTAACTTTGATGTGGGGGCCCTGCGTAGGTGTGGTATATTATTCGCCATGTACTTCCTTAGAATAATGCATATGGTTTAAGAAACACGGCCTGTTGCATTCTAAACATTTTCAATACATTCATTATTAAATCCACAAAGCAAACGACAACTATAAACAAAGCTATTCTTCTTAGTTATAAGACACTAATCAAGATTGTGATCGTAATCCCGATTAGGAGCATCTATCTTGTAAGGGGCAGTCTCGTTTTCAGTTGTCCTTTGCTTTGTAGATTAAATAACTAGTCGCCTAAAGTATTGAAGACGTTTGAATATAGTAGGCCATATTTCTTAAACCATGTACATTAATCCAATTAGGAGGTAGGCTTCGAATAAAACCTGACAATCAGCAAAGGCATAACTTTGTTCTCTTGGCTTTACAGAACTGGACGCAACTGATTTTATAGATGAGAGAACAATTGAATGGCAAGATAATTCCCGACTTAGTTTTGGCCTATATGCAATTATCCTATAACATTTCTTTTTTGTTTGACGGTTACCACTAATAATTTGGCCATCAGATAGCAACTAATAAACAACATTCTTTCTTCTTCCGATCTAAAGAAATAACTATAAACCTAAAGAGTTCTATTCTTCTCATTTTGCAATCTCTTTGTAAGGGAAATACACATAGCTTAAAACTGACGTCTTACCCTTTGAGCAGTAGTTGTATCAGGCTTGGAACTATCCAGAATTGATAAGAGGTAACTTACGTCAATCAACTGTAAATAAACACAATCAACAATATTACTTTTATTTCTTTTCTCATTTACCTTGTTAATGAAATAAATTCAAAATGATATTGTTGATGTAAAGCAAAAACTGCATAGAATTTGACAATTACAGTTTGAGTCACAGAAACACAAATGTAAACAAATGACGCTCGAACTCAAAATGTCAGTACTCATCAATATCGCAAATTTTAGATGGGCATTATCCCCAAAAATATTATTTTCAGTCCTATCTTCGTCAGGCAGCAAGACACATGTGAACTACAGTCTACATAATTGTAGTTAGTGACGCAGTCCGATCCATCCTCAATCGCAATGGAGTCACATGTAGACACCATTACCCTCCGAACCTCAAGAAATTGCTGCGAAGCAAACCTCATAGCAAAAGCACTCCTCTTACCCCCCCCCCCCCCCTCCCCCGAGCCAACCCCTCTTCCCTGCTAAGAAGATCAGTCACCTAGACCTTCTCACCGATACCCAGCCCGGAGCATGAACCCCCCCCCCCT
>JAHWFP010108732.1:632-41836 GCA_023313725.1 Lithobius niger | reverse complement strand
AGGCCTATTTGCCAAAATTAGTGTTGGCCTCTATTTTTTATATTGTAGAGGCCTATTTGCTCATTAAGAGCTGTTTTTAAATGAAGTTAGATCTCTGGCGCTAATTTTTTTTTTAAATATGCTTAGCGCCACGCAAATACTGCATAGCCTATCCAGACGTTTTGTAGAGATCTGTAGTTGTTCTTCCCGTAGTTAATTCAATGTCGGACGCACGTTTAAAATGGTCTCGCCATAATTTTCCTTTCAATTTAACTAAACGTACCTTAAACCAGTTGCCGCTGCCCAAAATAACAACAGGTTATGGGCCCAGGCCACGTTTCCACTGCGTTTTTGGAAGTTGTTTATGCAAGTGATAAATTCAACGCTGTGACAGACGGCCGATTGTCGGAACGAAGAGAAAATGGCGTGGAAGAAATATGCCTAACGCGCGACTACGCCATTACTACAACAAAGGAGCAGAAGCGCTCAATGAAGATTCCATTCCATGCAGTGAGTAAAGCCGACTCACAAACGAAGCATTTAAACAAAAAAACTTTTAAATGGTTTTAAGATGAAGTACCATAAAAGAACTCTTTAAATAATCCATGGAAAAACGAAGCCGACAGAAAGTGACGACGTTATCACTCGTTCGAATGAAGATTTTACGAAATTTGCAGCCGAAACGAAGAACGTAAATGTAACGGTGATCAAACAAAACTTTCTGAACTTCTGTCTTTCGTAAGCCAAGGACGACAATATGGCATCCGTAGGAAATTCTGATGATTTCAAAATACCAAAATTGAATGCAGAAAATTACCATGCATGGTCGATAAGAGCTAGAGCTGCACTAGTGCAAAGAGGTGTCGGGGAAGCCATTGATCCAGGTTATAGCGCTGCCACGTCTGACAGCGAGCGAAAAGCAAATGACAAAGTGCTGACTTTTCTATTCCTAGTCGTAGAAAATAGCTACCTTGACGATATCGGCGATTGCGTGCGTGCTAAAGAAGCTTGGGAGAATTTAGCCCAAATTCATACCAAATACGGACTATTCCATATTATTCAGCTTATGAGAGAATTTTTCACAATAAATATGAAAAAAGGTGAGAAGATGACATCGTACTTAGGTCATATAATGGAAGTACACCGTAAATTAGCAGCCTGTAGTTACGATTTTACCAACAAAGAAATTGCACTTGTAATGCTCATGGGTTTACCCAAAAGATATGAAGCACTGATATTAAACTTGGCGTACCAGGAAAGCAATTTGTCAACTAAAATTGTGAAAGCCAAACAACTGCTGGAAGAACAAAGACAATCTAAAGGTGGTAGGCCTAAAGAAGAGCCCGAACCTGAAGAAGAAAATAAGGCCCTATTCACCAAAACGAAGCAAAATCAACACAACAGAAAGCAAAATGAAGGCTATGACAAGCCTAGCGGAAAGAAGCAATCCAAGAAGAGCGGCAAACGTTATGTCAAATGCTAATGTTGTTCAAAATTAGGTCATATTGCCAAAAATTGCCCAGAAAAGGACAGTGACGATGGCGTAACTAAAGCTTCGAAAGTTGTTAGCCCACCTGACAAAGCACTACGTACAGCAGATGGCGAACGTACTGTAGCTACAGCCTGGTACCTGGACAGTGCAGCGACCGAACACATGTCCTCAAATAAAGACAAGCTTCTAAATTTAGTAAATAAACACTCAGCTGTCGAAGTCGCAAATAAACAAACTATGCAAGTTGTAGGAAAGGGAATGTTTTGCACCTGACGAAGGAAAACTGCCCAGGCAGATACAACATCACGCTTGAGAACGTTTTGTATGTACCAGACTTAGACGGAAATTTCCTATCGGTAGACCGAATCGAAGAACTAGGTTATGAAGTGAAATTCGCAAAAGATAAAACTTCAGTCATTGATAAATACAGACGGGTAAATCGTCCTTACAGCGAAGAGGGAAAATCGTCGTTACAAAGTAAAAGAAGAAATACTGAAAGCACACACCGCGAAGCAAAAAGAAAAAGAAGATTTATGGCATTAGCAATTAGGCCACCTACACAAAGCAGCTGTCAAGAGTGTTACTAAATCAAACGAGCTCGAAATAGAATTAACAGAAACAGATGAAAAGTATCACTGTGACACTTGTCTACAGGGAAAGTTAGCTTGCAAAGCCTATCCCAAGGTCAGTACGGACAAAGCGACGAAAGTACTCAACCTCACACATTCTTATGTAGTAGGCAAGATTTCACCAACTTCAAAAGGCGGAGCAAATTGGCCCCAAACCACCTATCTCACTCTTGCTTTTATTGACGACCACACTAGATATGCCAAAGTGTATTCTATAAAGACTAAGACGAGGTCTTAGAGAAACTCCATGAATTTAGACTTGAAGCAGATAACACCCAAGAAATCAAGGTTACAACGCTATGCTCTGACAATACGGACTAAGCGAGCATGGAATAAAAAGACAACTAACTGTACTATGAAACCCTCAACAAAATGGAATGTCCGAGAGATTCAACCGTACATTGTTAGACATGACAAGGTGTCTTTTCATTCACTCAAACTTACCAAAACATCAGTGGGCGGAGGCAGCGAACACAGCCTGTAAACTGAGAAACTTGTGCCCGTCTAAAGCTCTCCAAGGAAAGACTCCATCATCTTTGTGGAATCAAAAAGAAGACGACGTAAGCCACCTAAAAGTTTTTGGATGTCAAGCATGGGCTGCTTTTGGACACCACATTCCGAAAGGGAAGCTCGATCATCGAACAGTTGAAACTGTTTTCGTCGGTTATCCTGAAGGAGTTAAAGGATATAAACTTTGGGACTTCAGAGAAGATAGAATCATTATCAGCCGTGATGTGAGATTCGAAGGAGATATCTTCCCGTTCAAGAAGTCTACCGACAAAGCCTCAACGGAAGAAGCTCACCAAAACATTTTAGAACTCTTCAACGAAGAAGAAAAAGCTGAAGATGTCCCAACCGACAACGTGGTGACTGAAGACGTTACCATCCCTGCGGAGACCGAGGACGTCGCCAGCAAAAATGAAGAGCAACTCCTAAATCAGGGGGAGACCCAAAATACAGCAGAAGTAGATTTCTTTGGCTTTGACGAAGACCGCTACGATCAAGACCGTACGGAACAGCCACTTATAGAAGTCGAAAGACCAGTCATCAGATCACTTCGACAGGCAGAAAATAGGGGCTACCAACTAAAGAATAATGCTATCAAAGAGCAAGTTCTCGTGGAACAGCAAACCTAAAAGATGACTTAGAAGGTCCAGAAACCGAATCCTGGAAAAGGCCCAGAAGCCGAATCCTGGAAACAAGCAATACAAGAAGAAATTACCGACCTGAGAGAAACCAAGCATGGGGACTCGTTCTTCGACCAAAAGGAAAGAAGGTGATAAACTCCCGTTGGGTTTTTAAGAAGAAATTCACTCAAGATGGTCAACTGGAATGCTACCGAGCTAGGCCAGTAGCAAGAGGATTCATGCAGAGAGAAGGCATTGATTACAAAGACACTTTCTCGCCGGTCATAAAGCTTAAATCCATAAGGATGCTTATAGCTATTGCTGTAGAACTTGGATGGAAAGTTCATCAAATGAACATTACAGCTGCCTACTTGAACGAAACCCTCCAAGAAGAGACGTACATGGGGGGGGGGGGGGGAGAGATTGACGTACATGGGACAGCCAGAACCGTTCGTGAAGCAAGGTAAAGAAAACTACGTATGTAGGCTACTGAAGAGCCTCTTCTAAGCCCTACACCAGTCAGGAAGAGTCTGGAATTCCTGTTTCGATGTATTTCTTAAAGAAATTGTCCTAGAAAAATCAGTCGCAGCCCCATGTGTGTACTATAATCTTACGCAAGGTATCATCGTAGGAGTCTACATCGACGACACCCTAGTCGTCGCCCGAGATGACGAAGCTCTCGACAACTTTAAAGAAAAGTTAAGCACAAGATTCAAGTCACAAGACTAAGGAGACTAAAGAGATCATATCAATCAAGATTGAGCGAAAGAAGGACGGATCAATCACTTTAGATCAAGCGCTTATGCAGAAGAAATCCTTTAAACCTTCGGTATGAAAGATGCTAAGCCAGCTTCAACCCCACTAGACCCTGGTATGAAATATGCCAAGAGGGAGAAGAGCAAAGACGAAAACTGACCAGCTCAAGAACCTATGCCATACAAGGAAGCCATCGGAAGTCTCCTGTATTTAGCAAATGGTGCAAGACCAGATCTTGCACATGCCACAGCATACATGAGCCAATTCAACAATCACCCGACGATGAAACATTGGAATGGAGTGAAGCACATTCTGAGATATCTTCAGAAAACGAATGACTATAAACTCCATTACCATAAGACAAACTCAAAAGCAAGTTTTTTCTCAGAAGCAGATTGGGCATCCGACATCACTGACCGAAGATCATACAGCGGATACACCTGTATTCTCGCCGGAGCAGATCTCCTGGCGAAGCAAGAAGCAAGAGGCGACAGCACTATCAACAGTGGAAGCTTAGAATCTTAGTACATCGCTATGTGCCATGCAGCGAAGGAAGTGTTGTGGTTAAAGAATTTCTTAAACGAAATTGGTATGGGACAATTAGTAGAAGATACTGTCACCATACAAGTCGATAACCAAAGTAATATCTGTCTCTCCAAAAATAAAGTGACTTCAGAAAGTAGCAAGCACATTGACCTGAAGTGGCATTTTCTGAGGTAAAAGTTACTGGAGGTGTACTGAACTTTGAGTACGTACCATTGAGTATAAAGGAAAGCCACCCAAAAGGAAAGCCACCCAACACATGTTGGGCTAAGGACTTAAAAGTGTCGTAGGTTAACATGTACTTTGTGTGTTTTGTTGAGGCAAAAGAGAGCCCAACAAGGGGGAGTGTTGTGAACTGCCAAAAACTGTTGGCCTCTAATTCTGTATTTAGAGGCATATTTGCTTATTAAGAGCTGTTTTTAAATGAAGTTAGATCTCTGCTGCTAATTTTTTTTTTTTAAATATCTTAGCGCCACGCAAATACTGTATATCGATCACAATAGAAACGCTCAAATTCAAAAACAAAAATACTCTCAGTACGGTATTTTGCGAATTTTCGATAGGCCTAATAGTCCGAGTGGTGTTAATTTCGGTCTCTCCTATCTTCTTCAGGCTTCCTTTCTTGTGCTTGCTTCTGTTTTACCTTGTCATGAGTGCCAGTGTTATCGAAAATTCGCAAAATACCGTACTGAGAGTATTTTTGTTTTTGAATTTGAGCGTTTCTATTGTGATCGATTGATTTCGAACATTCAAAGTAGAAGATGGTTCATTTTTTCGCTGAAATACTGTATAGCCTATCCAAACGTTTTGTAGAGATCTGTAGTTGTTCTTCCCGTAGTAAATTCAATAATGTCGGACGCACGTTAAAAATGGTGTCTCCATAATTTTCCTTTCAATTTAACTAAACATACCTTAAGCCAGTTGCGGCTGCCTAAAATAACAACACAACCCCTCCACCCTCAGCATCCACACCCACCGGAACACAGCAAAATCTGCCGCTTACGGAAGTGAGTAGTAGTAGCAAGGTCGTCTACAAAATTACCATGCCTTGATTGCGACGCCATCTACATCGGCAAATCAAAAAGACAGCTGGAAGTTCGTATTAGAGAACATATGAGAGCCAAGAGAAGGGGAGTGAAACTGAATGGTATCGCTACACAAGAGGTTCATCTCCATGCACTTGAGTCCCTAGCTATTAAGAGATTTTCGCGACACCGAATAATACTTATGAACCGCACAGGCCCTTCCAATGTCTTAGTTGAAGGATTCATGCGATTGGACCTGATGGCCAAACTCGACGAGCGCTGGAACCTGCACAGCATTCAGACACCTCCAGACGAAATGTAACGATCAGTGTTTCACTCTGGACTGGAGCGAGATTCCAATTACTGATTGACACTCGACATGTAGGGACGTTTTCAAATTGTGTTTTCGACTTCTGAAGAAGAGGAACGGGATATCCTCGAAAATTCAAGTTTAAGTACTGTACAGAAGTATACAAGTGGTGATTTGTGTGTTTAAGTCTGTTTTAATACATAATTGTATGCACTTCCACTAGAAGGATCGTATTCAATCTGAAACGATTCCCACTTGGTGCTCGAGTGGAGCTACTGGATACAGCGGCCCACAGAAGCGCCAAGTTTGAATCGTTCCAGATTGAATATGATCCTTCCAGTGGAAGTGCATACAATTATGTAGACTGTAGTTCACACGTTTCTTGCTGCCTGACGAATATAGGAGGACTGAAAATAATATGTTTTCGGATAATGCCTATTGAAAATTCGCGATACTGATGAACATTTAGGGTTTTGAGCGTCATTTGTTTACATTTGCAAAAACTACATGTTGGTTATCAGTATTCAAGAATAACATACAATTAGCAGTTAGACCATTTCTTCTGGGAGACTGTATTGCCTGATCTCAACTCAATAGTCTATAGTGTTGCTTCCTAGTAAGGATCGTCCAGGGAACAATAATCCGAGTCCAAGCTAAGCACGAGCAAGTACTACTGTGAGTCGAGGCAAAGTACTGAACCGGCTTGGCAACGGACTTTTTTGCAGTTTTTCCCGAAGAGGAAAGGGAGGCAGTAAACTGTGAAAACATCAACTCTACATGATAAAACTTGAAGTTTATCTGAACTAACGACGTTTTTGAAATTTTAGCTTCCATCATGTCCAGTCTTAAGTGGTCACAGAAGCTTGTGCACTTCTGACACTGACAGTGTTCAGTCATCAGATCGGCTTGTTACGATTGCCTTTGATCTGAGTGTTTCCAGGTATAAAGGATGGTTGGTTTCATTAGTTTATCATCGTGGAGATGACAGATATCCCATTTCACATTGTCGAATCACAGTCTTTACATTTCCTGCAAGAAGAGTGTACATCTCCGGGCATTTTATGGTGGGTGCACTCAAACGCTCCTGATGAGAGCAATGCCTTCTAATGAGTTTTTTTTTCAATTTTTGAGCGAAGCATCAAAGCGACTTGCACAACAAAAGCTTTACCGTGTTCCGTGTTCAAAAGCGATACCAGGGAAAATTACAGAACTCCAAACTCTACAGTGGAATGGAGGCAGCGCCCTTCATGGGAAGCTAGATAACCACAGCGAATTTGAAAGAGGTATATAAAACTTTAATTGATTTTGAGCATTGAAATTTAAGCATAAAATAAGTGATTTTAGAACGTAATTCTGAAGTTTAGTATTTCGCAGATAGTAAGCAGCAAAACATTCTCTATCACTGTGTAACTACAAACTATCCTAATAGGAACTAAACATCAAATAGAAATATCTTCAGATTTTAAAGGAAAAAAATCAACAATCATTTTACTAAATCAGGCTTGATTGATGGTGAAGAAGCTAAGGCCTTGAGAAATGGGTCACAATCCTTGAGAAGCTCTTACACCATTTTTCAATCTAACTACTTGACACAGCACAAATATTGCTCCAATTCAAATTCACATGAACAGAGTACCTGCTGCAGGTTGATTGGAACTTCATGCAACTTTCCCCAGTCCAATGCCAACTGGAACTCTCTTTGGTCCAAGATTGCTTTTAGCAATTTTTCTGGATTTGAGGTGCTAAGTGAACTTACAGACTGCCAACTTCTGGTAGGCATGTCAAGATCTACTGTAGTAAAAATCTGAAATGAGCACAGCCAAGCATTAAACTCTAGTCATGTGGTAAATCAAAATGAATGAATGCATTTGTCTAGACATCTCAAAAAGAAAAAACATATTATTAGGAATCGAAGGATGTGAATCGCTGACTTGCAGAACAATATTGTTGCACACTGGTATAATGATAATAATAATGATGTTGTTTCGACAGTAACATCGGGGCATTGAAGATCGAAGAATCACCAACACCGTATCCAGAGGTGGCTCATTAAACCTCATCCCCCCCCCCCTCATGGAGATATTGTTGCTCTTTTATTTTCCCTTTAACCTACACATCTGATTGGCAGAAGCACAGTAACATTGTTGCATAGAAACAACGTGCAAAATAAAACAAAACAATATTCCCATAATCCCCTAAAGCAATTTTATTGATTTACCAAATTAAAATCCTAAAATAAGTCAAGACAGTTACATACAGTCAAAGCTAGCTATAACGTCATACGATGTAACGAAAAACTAAAGATTTCCGTGCTATGTGCTACAGCATTCCTCATGTCTGGCATCGTATTTCAACATTGCACGTGTCTGCCGACATGCTTCAGTGATCACTCATATGAGACAGGCAGTGCCTCTGTCGAGCTGTTTAGTCCTATGTTGCTGCCATGGTACAATTTCGGGCAAATGAAAGTGTTTTGTCAAAATAAAAACAAAGAATAAAGAAATGTAAAGGATTTTGAAATACTATACAGTATTTTGAGTAAGATTCTAAATGACAATTAAACAATACTTGGAAGGAAAGCGATCAACCACGAGTACACACGTGCGATCAGCCCAATATGAAGATGTTGAATTGTTTTATTTTGACTCGTTTTAAGATGCTAGAGCAAAGAACTGTTTTTGTAAGTCTACGAGCAGTATGGAATGATTAGACGCAACAAACAGAGCAAACAATGTTTAATTCTGTAGACAGAAAAATTACACAAAAATTTTATTGGTGAAATGGGGGTACGAGTAACTGCGCGTACCGGCCGGGGGCCCCACCCCGTTGACCTCTACCCCTGGCGAGCCCAAGGAAGCCTGACCCGGTCTGCACGACCCTGTATGACGCAAGTTAAGTGAGGACTGTTGTCCAGCACTGCCCCCTGCATCAGGCCAGAACAGGTGAGTGAGACCTTTGGGGGCTAGAGAGAGTCCAGTCCCTGCGATGCAGGAAAAGGACACACAAAATCCTTTCTATCGCAAATCACAAAAAAAAATAACATGATATGGCAGAAACTGCAGTTAAAAGGAGAGTGAGTGGTGGCAGCAGGGGTTGGAGGCGGGTTAAAGACCAACCAGCATGAGCGCGCACTCAGCTAGAACTTTACAATCTTTTCTCTGTTTATAATCTTAAGATAAAGGGAGAGCTAAAAATAGAAGGTTAAAAATAGAAAGGTTAATGCGTGTACAGGAGTTGGTCATCCCACACGGCGTCTATACCAAATCAATGCTATTACATTACTCTCCAATCTACGCGCAGTATGATTAGACGCAATAAACAGAGCAAACAATGTTTAATACTGAAGACAGAAAAATTACACAAAATTTTTTTTGGCGAAATGGCAGTATGAACTGCACGTACCGAACCCCCCTCCCGTTGACCTCTACCCCTGGCGAGCCCAAATAAGCCCGATCCCACCCTGTACGACTCTGTATGACGCAAGTTAAGTGAGGACTGTTGTCCAACACTGTCCCCTGCATCAAGCCAGAACAGGTCTTCTTAAGGGTTTCAGCTTGATATTAGAACCTTTGAAAAGCTTGTTTCGAGCCAAACATGGTATATTGGAATGTCAAAAATGGTCAAAATTTTACGAAAATATGAGTTTTAGAGGGTGGACCAAGATTCGGATAAAAAATTTTGTATGTATCTGCTAATTTTCGACAAATCAATACTCAAAATATCTTGGAAAAACACCATCACCATGTTAGTTTCCGCTGATGACTGACATTTAAGGCTCTGGAGTCTCTTGCGATCAACATTTCGAAAAATCGGGGGCAGAAACTTATCAACCCTCAACGGCCATCACACTCAAGTATACAGTATATCCATCGTACAACGTGAACTAACTAGAATGGAAATAGATGTCTGCACCGCAACCTGATAAATACTGGAGGTGACAACAATAACCGCAGAATTCAAATCTATCACAGACGTATGTAGTTAATCCAGGCCATGAAAATCACATGTAGAAAGACTGATGACGACAAACTGATAGTTAAATATCAAATGGAGTAGGGATGTGCGATACTCGAAAAATTCGAGCCGAGCAGAGTATGAAATTTGTACTCGAACTCGGCTCGCTGCTCGCATCCATACTCGAAAAACTCGAATCCGACGAAAATGCGATAACATTGTCAATTTTTAACCGATTTTGACATTCCAATATATCAAATCGATCACCTCGATGAGAGCTTTCTAGTGGTCCAGATTAAAAGTCAATAACGAACTTTTTTTTAACTTATATCCTTAAAACTGGAAGACCATGACCCATACAGTCAGTAAAGCACCATCTTTGTTCTTAGTATTTAAAAAATTAAAGAGAAACTTGCAAACAAAATATTTCCATCAAATACTCGAACTGGACTCGATACTCGATTCTTCTTTTGAAAACTAGGCTCGGCTCGAATTATAATTTTTCTACTCGCACATCCCTAAAATGGAGTTATCAAATTGAGTATTGGTTTGCAAAAAATTAGCGGATATTGTCTTATAAATCCAGTTTTTGAAAATTGAGCATTTTTCTTTCTTGATGATGACTTCGACCTGTTAAGTAATTCACCTCATGCGTTCTTAAAAATTGGATAAAAGTTATCATGCTACCAAGCCCTACTCACTCGCTCCGAAATCTAGCCACGGTAGTAAGCAGAGTAATCGCGATCAAAACGTGGTGCACCATCTGTTGCATCTGGCCGCAAGCTGTTGTCTCCAACTACTTCCAGGCAAATCAAGATGGTGGCGACGTATGCTCACGGCGACTGCTCGAGTGATTGCAGGCGCTAGTCACGTGGCTCGACGTCACTTCACCATTGTCGGCAGTTGGCGCTTTCTTGGCAAATTTGAAAAATTAGAGTATTCTTACCGTATGTTGGGTAACGGTGCTTGCGCGGAAGTATAGTGAGTGAGTTATCCCGTAACGAAGTGTAGTTATTAATCCAAGATGCTACCGTAAATCGCCCACCAAATGTCCATGCGCGGCTAAAATTAATTTGATAAAAAAGCGGAGGGGGCGTCAACAAAGCTACTATAAGATTTCTGACTTTAACGTATTTTTAGGGGTAAGCGTTTAGGCCTAAATCCATCGTGGAAACGTTGATTATTCACATTCGTGATCTGGGTTCAATCTAGTGGTCGACCGAAACCAATTTTTTCACTTTCAGCCGAAACCGAAACCACTGCCAAAACCAGTGATTTAGTTTTGGCGAAACCGAAATCACTACCGAAACTGGCACTTCGGTTTCGGCCGAAACCGAAACCACTACCGAAATCGATCAAACAGTTTCGGCCGAAACCGAAGCCACTACCGAAACCGGAACCAAAACCTAATCTTAAAAGTATCAATTTTAATAATTTGACAAAAAGCAGGAATAAAATCATAAAATCATGAATGTGTGGCCTTTCACCAGCCCCTCCCCCCCACCCCTCCAACAAAAATAATGTTTTAGAATTAAAAAAGAACTTGCCAGTCTTGCTACAAGACTTTAGGACTTTCGTTTGTATTTTTTGTTGTTGTCACTACTCATTTTTTTTTTTTTTAAATAGCCTTATTTTTTTTTCGTGTCAGTCCAGTGCACGGAAAAGGGCTTTTCATTCAGTAAGTAAGAGGTTTGCTTGAAAACGTAAATAAAGACAAATGCAAGCATAAATGTCCTCCAGTGCAACGAAGCCATTGAAATATTTTGAATTTGGATTAAAAAAAATTGTATTTATTATTGATGGGCATAGCGGATGCAAGCAGGATGTGTGATGGTGCCCCCTGGATGTCGACATCACTAAGCTACAGCTTAGTAGTCTGTACGGGAATTGGATACTGCCACGAGGTAGAAGTGGTTTCGGCTTCACCGAAACTGAAGCATATGATTCAGCCGAAACCGTAACCGTAGCCGAAACCAGTTCGTCGGTTTCGGCCGAAACCGAAACTGAGCTGTTAACTTCATTGCCGAAACCAGAACCGAAACCGAAAATTTGCTGGTTTCGGTGCCGAAACCAAAACCGAAATCGAAATTCGGTCGACCTCTAGTTCAATCCAGCATTAGCACAATTGCTTTATTCTCATTTATTCACAAATTTAGTGAATTAGATCATCTCCTTCCAATATGTAACCTAATTCAAAGTTAAAATTAATTTCTAACCATCGCCAACCTTCAAAACAGGCAGGCAATTCATGACCAGAAAAAGCCAAGCAGAGTAACGTCGTAACGGATGCGGTGGACTGGATATTTCAAGCGCTTACAGTCTGGATGTGTGAAACCTCGTGTGGTTCCTCGCGTCTACTACTGAGGCTCCACGGGTCGAGACCTATGCGTCCAGTTCTGGCAGAACTTCCGTCTTGGATGACAATATAACTCTGGTGATAATTGTGTAACAGATGCGTTTACCGGTGGTGAATCACGTTGTCTGTTTTGAAGGTGATGGTAAACATTTAGTTTTAACTTTGAATTATGTTAGATATTGGAAGGAGGATAATCTAATAAACTAAATTTTTGAACAAATGAGAAAAATGTATAGCATTTTCGCTAAACTAAATCCATATTACGCACATCAATGATCAAAAGCATAGGCCTAATATTAACGACTTTTCCGTGAATACAAACGCTCCCGTGAATTGTGTTGGATTAAATGTTGAGTTCGTTAAATTTATGAATCGTTTTGTTAATTTTGCTGCAGAACAACAAGATTTAAAGGGCTAAAACGTTGATTTCGTTAAACGTTCGAAGGTTTTAGTCAATTTCACGATTGAAAAAAAAAAAAACGAATGGGTGGGGGGGAGGAGGGTGTTAACAAAGCTACTACACGATTTCTGACCTTAAGGTATTTTTGGGGAGTGGGTGTTAGCAAAGCCAAGGCGTTCATTAGGCGATTTACGATAATAATGCAATACAGGCAGACAAACAAGCTGGAGCGTAGGAATATAACAGATCCATGCCTAAAATTACATACTCAAAGCATGGCCAGTCATTTTCTGCCTGTCCCAAGACACACAAAATTAAAAAAAAACAATCGCAAGCACAGTACGCAGGCCCACAGCTTTCGTTTTACAGGTTGTAAAAGTAATTAGTTTTAAACAGCACATAAATAAAAAAAAAAATTCTGCGACTTGTGAATTTATAAACCTTTCTATAAACACAAAGTGTGGTAAAAGTAAGAATCTTAAAATTACATCCGCGAAACCTTGCAGGGGGTGCAGTCATCCCCCCTGCACCCCAAGTCAGCCTGGCCCCGGATCATAAGTTATGCCGCTTGCTTTGCACACATAATACTAAAAAAATATTATGCAGGTTAGATAGTCAACAAAATACTGTACACCGGAGATAAGAGGGTACACACTCGGTTTCCGAATGCAAACTGTTTTTGATCTGATAAAATACACTTGAAGCATGACAGACATTTTAACAATACGTTCACATGAAAATTTGCCCACGACGAGTAATTGTTGTTCTTTGTTTTTGAATTTAGCGTATTGTTAAAATTTGACACAGACTACGTCTCTAGATTTTGAACACTATTCCAGGTCAAGAAAAAAGTCTACCTTCTGATAATTTGCAACTCTTTGAATGCCATCATTCAATTTTCCGACCAGAAATCTGTTAGCAATTCGCTCTGAGGCACAATAATGAAATGCTTCTAGGCAATGATCCGCAGACCAGAAAGAGTGCAAGGCCAACACACACTGAGCTTGAAGAGTAGGACTTTGAATTCGCCTAGCATATCTCCATCCAGTGTTATCTAGAAAAGAAAATTTTGAAAAAATAAAAAAATGAATAACACACTTCTTACTATCATTTTGTTTACTAACCAAAACTAAACTACCAGGCGAATTAGATGACCAAAACATTTAATCTATATATATAATACGCTTAGGTTGGGGACGCAAATTCATCATTATGCACTATAATGAAAAAGGGCGAGTGACCGACAATGACAAACAAACGGGTGTGGCCTGTAACAATCGGTAACAATCGAAATATTGCTTTAATAATGCTACCTCTTAGAGCCTACTTGAAGAGTTTCAAAGTTGGTTCAGTAACAATCACTGCATGCATGACCGTTGTTGGGTTTATTGCGCTTGGTATCAGAACGGAGAAACGGGCAATTCAGCATCCTCCATTGAAAAAAGACATTTACTTCCATAACAAAACAAATCAGCATGGGTTAAAATGGAGGTGGAGCAGGGATGGGGCTATTCAGA
The DNA here is from genome assembly GCA_023313725.1 of Lithobius niger. Classification (NCBI taxonomy): domain Eukaryota; kingdom Metazoa; phylum Arthropoda; class Chilopoda; order Lithobiomorpha; family Lithobiidae; genus Lithobius; species Lithobius niger. Next base: position 27,748 of record JAHWFP010108732.1, on the reverse strand, counting down.
CCACTCAATAAGTGAATCCGGGTCGGGGACGGGGGAGGCCGTGCAGGACGGGAAAGGGGTTGCGGGGTGGGGGGAAAATTAGACCATACAACTGGGTATGCCGCAGGGGCGTTCGGAGGAGGAAGTAGGGGAAAGTCGGCACCCTTTTCATTCCATACTGCCCACTACAGTATTTCGCTCAGGTATGCGGGAACCGGCTAGCCCGGAGTATGTTAAGCTGGGGGTACAGCTAGTTTTATCTATTTTTCAAATTTTGTAATTTCTAGGTTTCGATCAAAGGGGCGATCTGCATTTGAAACTACTACGAATACAAATACAGCTGGAAAAAAAAATACTTAGTAATTAGTCCAACTTAAAATGCAAAGGAGCATTTAACTTCATAGAAACAAAGCTGCAGATATGAAGGCAAGTATATAATCTATACATATCTCTATTACATTTACCTAAAAAACATTATTTATTTTAATTGCACAAATGAATAAACAACTACAAGTTTACACAAACTAGGTTTCACACAATGCCACGAGTTAATAAGAATTAAATATGACTGTGGCTTATAAATTCTCAAAATGAAACCTCTTCATAAATCCGTTTATGTTGAAAATTATGTGGTCGGATCTGTCACGCAGCCAGAGAAAATGTTTTTGTTTTTTGAATTTCATCTTCGCAGATGTTGCTGTTCGTTTTCCTCCAAAAGTGGAATGACGCAGTTCACAGTGAAGACCATCGTCGCCATTTACTAGGGATCGACCGAGTCCGGATATAAATAGCAGACATAATAAATATATTGTAAATTACTGTACCAAAAATACACTTGGGACAATCGTATTAGGTTTTCATAACTAAAAAAAATGTTGAAGATCGACTACGTAAATGCACTTACGAAAATATTAACCTTGCAGTACCTAGGAGACCTTGAAATGATAACGTCCTCTGGTTATTCTTCCATTACAGCATTATAGCATTGTTTACGGCTTCCAAAATCTTTTTTTGAAGTTTTTAATACCGTAGAAGCAGTTTAAAGTTGTTTTATTTCCTAATTTACAGTCACTATTGTTGAAAACAATCCGTTTACGGCCGCCACCGTGCTCCCACTCCCAGCCGGCTATTCGCCAAGAGATGCGCACCTGCTAGCTCCAATGGCTGTGACCTTGACTCGCTTTGCGTGACGTCACTAGAGACTGGGCCCCGCCACGTTTAGTGGTTCATGTGTTTATCGAGGAATCCCAGTTTTCCAACGCGACCAAGATGGCGGCCATTTGTTGCGTGGTTTCATTACAACAGCTTGAACCAAGGGCTAGTTTTAGCAAACAAAAGCAATTTTACGTCAATTTTGACGACACGACCAACAAAAACGTCAATTGCGGTAATTAAAAGATGATATTAAATAAATACAAAATACACATGCCAAAGTACTTAATTCAGTATGAATTATACCTCCGTTGTATGCAATTGGCAGTTGTTCTTTGCAAACGGAGCTCTGAAATGAGGGGGTGCGTCGGGAGTTTTGAAGTGCTTCACAGTTTTGAAGTGATGATAAATCGTGGTTTGGGCGCCAAGAGGTTAAATTCGAAAAGTAAGACGGTTTAATGACAGCATCAAAAACTAGCAAGAAATAATAGCATGATAAACCAAAGATGACTTACAATTTGCAAAGAGTCGAGGCAGTTTTGTTCATAAAATAAAAAAATAAAAAAGACCTCTTGTGATTTTGAATTTTTCTAATGCAACCAAAATTCAATGACTTTAATCTAAAATAAATGCATAGCTTACATACTAGTTTCACAAATATTGCACAATTTTCCAAATTGTTTTTTCAAAATGGAGCATTAGGCTAATCAATAAGAAATCCTTAAACTAGAAAAACGTATTCTGATTGATTAACCTAATGAGAGCTTTGTTTGACTGTTTCAAAAAAAATGTGAAGAATTTAGCAGCATTGCAAAAAGCAGTGCAGCAGGCTAGATGCAATTATACTATACTGGTACTCTTAATACTTTTAAGTATTTAATGTAAGAAAGTAATGTGAAACAAAGCAAAAATAAACATCATAGCTGCAACGTATAAGGGGAAAAATAAACAACTTTATTTAGTTTTTTTAGTCTGAATTACCCGGTATCCGGTACCGGCCCGGATCCAGAACCTAGATCTGGAAGCGATCCGGCACTGGCATCAAATTATCTGGAACCGATCCAGATTCGGTAAAATGGTACCCAGTTGATCCCTACCATTTACCAACGAACATGGACAGTAGCAGCTTCGAAAATAGAAAACGTTTTTATAGTTGGGGTGACAGACCTGACCACATAATTTTCAAGGTAACTCAAAACCCAACCAAGTACACGTGTTTTCATTATCATAAGAGTAAAAATAACAGCAAAAAAAATTGGTTTATTCCTGTTTGTATGCCCAATCTTCTGTTTTAACTCTATACTAGAAGACAGAACTTAAAAATGTTGGATGTAACATTCTTGAACCAGTAGGGCTTGAAAAAAATACTTGTGCATACAATCTAGAAAATTTCATCAAAGTGAAGTTATGAAGTCATTAGCCATCTGGTTTGTCGACGAGCTGCTGACCTTACAGTGACTGCATAGCTACCAAAGGCACTTCGCAGGCAGCAGAAGGGTACAATGTGGAAAACAAAAATAGGAGGGCAAGATTCTGCAACGGCTGGGGCGGGAGGACCATTGTATACTTCCAGGAGCCACAGCAAAGACTGACAGTAGAGATAGTCCAGCGATGGCACAAAAAGGCTTCAGCCTCCGTCTCTTACAGTATAGCAATTTCATTGAATGTGCTCGTGAAGCCGTGTCTCCAGGTTCTTCAAGTCCTGACAAGTCCAGATTTCCAGCCAGCTGACCACGCACAACTACCCCTTCAATTGTCTTCCTGTAGTTTTTAACTTCTATTTGCGCAAAGAGGTAGACGAAACATCGTAATTTATGGTAGAGTAAAGCATCGGACATTTATTATGGCGCCATGTTTTTACGGCGTATAGAAAAGGTGGCGGTAGGAAAAACGGAAGTAGCCCAATATACCTGGTCATACAAAAACCAGGTGGAAAAGCAAAAACCGAAACTAAGTCTAAAGCGCTCTAGCAAGGCGACATCCTAAATATTATAGCTTTTACATCGAGGAGCCCAACACTAGAAATATAGGCCTACAGCCTTTCAAACACTAACGACAAAAGTCCCCCCCAGCCGACAACACATACAAAGCACCCTTTGACCAGCTCGTTATTTGAGGCAAGGACCGACTGCTAAAGGGAAGCCGGTTTAAGAAGCAGTGTAAGCTCTAGCATTAACATTCCACTGTTGCAGCAAGCCATGTGGTAATGCGTATGCTGCAGAAGGAACAAGTCGCTCTTCACCACACCGTTATACACAGTGTATAGCTCACAGGGTGGTAAACTGAGTGTAAAACAGGTCACCATGCCATACAAACCAACTGCATGTAATTTAAGAAGCTGTACCTTGTACTCCTTCTCAGCAAAACTAAAGGAATATAACACCACAATTGGACGGTGTTATGCAAAAAGGAGCCAACCCACACAATCACCATTTTGAGAAAATAGAGTGCAAAGATTAGTTGCATTAATAAATTCCCCATAGTACCTTTCCTTATTTTAAAATTAGGATTGGTTAACATCACGAGACCCATCAAAGGGCAGAAAAACATTTTTTTAGAAATTTGCAATATTCCGTCAGTAATGGCCATAATTGTGGCTTGGTTCCTTTTTGCAAAATAAAGGGAATCAGGAAATGCAACTTATCAACATAGAATCAACCCTCATTTTGTTGTTGTTATTGAACTCTACAGAGTGGGTATATGCAAACTATTGAAGCAACATGTTAAAAGCAACGAGTTATTTAGGCAACTATTAAAATTAAAATATTAAGCTTGAATTCCAGCTCAAAATCGGGTTTTCATCAAATCCATTAATATCATCTACAATGTCGTTGTATCGAACTAAACCTGTGTAAAAGTATTTTGATGCTCTGGTGGTATGAGATACATCGCTGACTTCAAATCGTTCAGTTTGTGGACAGACATAGGATAACCATTAGGCCAGAGAGAGATTAAAATGGATGAAAAAACACTACTCTCTTGCAGTCGTCCTGGCTAGGATTATTAGTTGTTTGGGTCCAGGTGCATGTTGTTGGATGTCAACTTAAAAAAAAAATAGTTCTGTTGTTGGCAAACAGTCTGTACGGTTTATTTTTTGTTAATTTTATCTCTCTTATGTGAAACCAGTTCACTTTCAGCCACTTTTTAAGCAGGGTTTCTTCAGGTAATGGAGGAATTTCGCTAGTCTCATTATTCAAATTTTTTTTAGGATTAGGGCTTTTTTTTTAAATATAAAATTAAGTATTATAACTTAAAATGTATAGGCCCAGTTGAAAATAATGTTTTATAACATTATAAGCAATGACTGAACATACGCCCCCCCCCCCTCCCCCTAGTTTTTGCAAGCAATTTTTATCATAGATTTCATGAAAACATAAAAACGAAACTGATTATTTTATGACATCGTTAAACTTTCCTTGCAAAAAACAGGGAGGACGGTGACACAGTTGGTTGCTTCTAACTATTTGTTTGTCAGTTTCATTTTGGCTCTAGCCAGCAAAAGAAGAATCGTTAAAAAAGCATCTTGCAACGCTTAAACCGGTATAAAATTTGCGCTGATTGACAGATTTGTTTTGTCTGGTCCCGGGTAACTTGGTCATCGGCTCCAGAGACAACCACTGTCAAGTGCTGCCATTAACAATTCGCATTTATCCGTGGTTTGAACTTATTTGCATCACCTATTAATCACATGCTTTATTTATGCGGTTACCATATTGGAAATACAGGGCTAGGTTCCCCATTGCAAAATACGGGAGGCTTGGTTCCTTTTTGCAAAATCCAAAGTCTGGCAATTTGGGATGTTGGTTGGTTCTACTATCGCTATATGGCAGCATCTTCCAGGAGAGGCTTGGTTCTTTTTTGCTTAATATAAAGGGACTCTTGGAGCATTACGGGGATGTGCTAACTCGATTTTTAGTATGATGTGGGTTGGTTCCTTTTTGCATAACACCGTCCAATTGCGGCCTTACAAAGCACAGCCCTGACCTTCCTGATGTGTTTGTCGTCATGCAGAGCCGCAGTGAAATCAAAGCCCAGGTACCAAACGGATCTGGCCCAGTCAACATCAATGAGTTCTTGGCATGTAGACGGGCATCTTTATCACATCCTCCCAACACCATACCAACAAATTTGGTCGTACTGAACGTCCGGCTGTCTTTACAAATTACGTAAAAGAAGTCTGTCAAGAAGAAATTTCAAGGTTCTCTGGCTGGGAGCAAGGAGAACAATGTCATCTGCTTAGGCAATCAAATTCACTGCTTAACCCAGCAAGCCAAGGCCTAATGGTCTTACAAATGCAACAGCCTTGTCTTAAGAAACAGTTTATTTTTTTTTTACATGGTTTTATTTATGTATAGGCCTACAGTAGAACCTCAATTATCCGAACTAATTGGGACCGCAGGGTGCTCGGATAATCGAAAATTTGGATAATCCAATTTACATACGAAATAAAAGCGGAAAACACTTTTCTTTACTCAGTTTTAGTGTTTGCGAACTATGCTGGGTTGTATTAAGACTACTGAAAAGAAAATTTTGCACAAAGTGACTCCAGGAACACAAGTTACGCAAAGTAACTTAATCCTTCCCTAAAATACGAAAATTTTTTTTGTTCCTTTCAGAAATAGATGTCCCAGTTAGGCTTAGCCAGGTACACACGAAAAAATGTCTGAATATTATGTAAGAATCGAGGTTTGAAAGTATAGTGTTTTTATGGTTTTGAAACTTGAAAGCTGAACTTTTTACAACTTTGAGCGCAGCCAGTTTGTTATTAAGGCTGTGCCGGTGCCGATACTGGTACCGGGATCGGCTGCCGGTACCACTGGTGACCGGCACCAGGTTAAGAAGTACCGGGGAAAGTACCGGAATCAGCTTATTTTTTTCAGCATCTGCATCTTCGTACATATCTTCTTCCCAAAGCTAATAAAAATTAAGCAACTTTTAAATAAATAATCTGCTACGTCTTACTTTGGAATCGCGATCCAAATTAACTTTGCATACCGTTAAAAGTGCCTCCCGTAACGATCAGGCCTTCTCTTTTTCTAATAAAACACAAGCAGCCATTTTCTCAAGGTCACGGCAGGACTACACTTCCAGCTCTCGGCAAAGTGGTTGGGTAAAATACTTTCATTCTCATTCAACATGTCGGAAGATCGCTTTTATTATTCCATTAATTAAAAAATTATTTTAGTCAAGTTAATTGTATAATTAAAACCAAAAATTATTCGAATTTTGTATCGAAGTGAAATTCTGCTGACAAAAACCGGAAATGAAATGACGCATCAACGTTGCGTTAGGCCTAACTTAACATCGTGGTGTCGTTTTTCACTCTCGGTTTCAGTTTCCCGTGTTAGTTAAGACTTCGGCTGTTGTTTAGCTGCAGATTACAGTAACATCTTTGGCAAAGAAAATGCATAATGCCACCAAAGATGTCAGGTATTTCTAAATATTTTGTGGTTTGCGACGAAAAAGCAAATGCAAACTGTGCAACTCCAAAGTAGCGCATGAAGAAAAAGATTCCCATTCGTACGGAGCAAACAATTTGCGTAACCGTCTAAAACAACTGAATAGATGAAAAAAGGCAATCTTGATAATTGATTGTTGAAAACAGATTGTTACGCACAATTTCAGAATCAAAATACTGTACCAGTATTCTTGCAAATTTTCAACAGACCGACGACGTCTGTCTTCATCAGGCCTAACCTACACAACTTAAACTTTTGTCAACTACATCGCCACCGTGGAATTCAGCGTGGAAAAAGGCAATGTTTGTTTATTGTGTCTAAAAATAAAACAAATTAACTATAGTACACAAAACGTTTTTTCTGTAGGCACATCTACCACAAAATGTGTAAAAATTATGAAAAAGAAAAAAAAAAGCTTCATCTCTCGTCGATTTTTCAATTTTGTTTCCCGAGAACCATTTTTTTTTAAACTTTGCATGACCTTAATGAGCCAGAATATTTTATATCTGTGTACCCAACAACCTACTTAGTAAATGCACAAAATGTGCACAAAAGGTGTAGATTACATTCAGTGTGTTATTAGTCTACAAGATTTTTAGTAGCCTAGGTCTACAATATTTTATGTATAGTCTATAAAGTATTTAATACAATATTTTGAAATTATTTAGCCTAAACTAAGACAGTATTAGGCCTATTAATTTACAGTTAACACTGAAAAAAAAATTAAATGATTTCTTTGTGCTATATTATTATTATTATTATTATTATATACAGTACAGCGAAAGCTAAAAGCTTGTTGCCGGCAGCCATAAGAAAACTTATGGGTGGAAAACGTATTTGTCAAGGCGATTTTTGAAGGTGCCTACAGTTCTACAGTTACTAAGGATTTTGCAATCCAGACCGTTCCAGTCGTTAATAGTCTTAACAGAGAAGAAGTTCTTTCGGACATCCAGTCGAACAGAAGGCTTCATAATCTTGAGTTGATGTCCCCTTGTCTTGCTTCCAGTGCACAGCTTGAAATATTTTCCTTCGGTACCTCTGTCAAACAACTTAAAGGTTTCAACAAGGGAACCACGGGTACGCCTTTTGGCTAAGGTAGTCAGACCCAATACACGGCAGCGCTCTAGGTAGCTTAGGTTACCATATTTGGTGAGCCGTTTGGTTGCCCTTCTCTGTACCCTCTCAAGCAGCTCTGTATCTTTTTGTAGCCACGGCAACCAGCACAGGTTTGCATATTCAACATTCGGCCGAATAATTCCCTTGTAAAGGAGATTGAAAGAGTCGCTATCGAGTTTAGGTAGACTCCTACCAATCTGTCCAATTGCCCTAAAGGCATTAGCAGCAGCAGTTGCACACTGTTTAGAAACGCTTAAGGTCTCGTTGACCCATATTCCAAGGTCCTTTTCATCAGTGACAGTGTGTAAGGTTTCACCATTAATTGAGTAGTTATATCTTGGGTTATTAAAGCCAATGTGCAGAACATGGCATTTAGCAGGGTTAAGTTTTAGTTTTAGGGCTTTGCAATTGGCTTCAAGTGTGCAAATATCGTCCTGAAGAATAGCACGGTCCATGTTGGTAGATATAGCTTTATATATCTTGATATCATCCACAAATTTAGGAGCACTGGATAAAATATTTTGTGTGACTTTGTTCGTGTAAAGTGCAAAAATCTTTGGTCCAAGTACAGTACCTTGAGCAAGTCCAATTTTCACCTCCAGCCAGTCAGAATGGTAACCATCCACAACAACTCTTTGTTTGCGTCCAGAGAAAAAGCGATAATATAATTGACGACTTCAGAAGACAAACCAATATCCAGCAGAATGTTAGTGAGGACTTCGTAGTCAACGCTTCCAAAGGCATCACTGATATCAGTGTAGACAACATCAACTGGTACACCCTTGTCAGCAAGATCAGTCCATACGTTACGTGCTTCCAAAAGGTTTGTAGTGCAAGATTTACCTTTAGCAAATCCATACTGATCTGGGTCAGTAAAGCCAAGTTCTTCGAGTTCCTCATTGATCAGATTCTTAACAGCCCTTTCACATACCTTTGCAGCAACGCATGTTAGACTTATAGGCCTATAGTTGGCTGGATCAGTCTTGGAGCCTTTCTTGTGGATCGGACTAATATTAGCCAACTTCCAGTCCTCTGGAACAACTCCTTGTTGGAGGCATAAATTCACAATCAAATACAGAGCCTTAGCAATAGGCTGGCAGCAGTATTTTAAAATCCAAGGTGAAATACCATCAGGCCCAGCAGCTTTGTGAACATTCAGATTTTGTAACAAGTCCTCGATTTTTTTCAACGGGACGAAGTCACAACGTGAAGGACCTGGAAGCAGAACAGGGTCAGATGATATCTCAGGAATTTTAGTAAAAATTTTGTTGAGGGCATTTGCCTTGTCAACAGGTGCATTGATAACAGAGCCCTCGATGGTCAAGGGGCTGAGTTGTGGTCTCGCATTTCTTTGGCGGTTAATGAAACCGAACACTACTCTGGAGTTTCTTTTGCAGTCGTGAAGAAGGGCTTTACACTTTTCTAGCTTGTGACGTCTAAGGATCTCTATAAGATTGTTTCGAATCCTGCGAAAGGTGTTAAAGGACTCGAGTGTCTTTTGTACTTTATAAATTCTCCACAAGCGGTTTTTCTCTTTCAATGCTTCGACAATATGTTGAGGCAGAGGTTGGCGATGGTTGCTTGTTCTTTGTTTAGGAATATAAAGCTCAGTCAGCTGAGTGATATTGCTCTTAAGGTGTTCCCAGCACTCGTCAACTGTTTTAGCAGCAAAGGAGCACTCCCAGTCTATTTCAGCTAGAGCAATATTCATCTCTGTGAATTTTCCTTTCTTGTAGTTGTAATTTGCTAGGTTTTTTTTCTCAGTACGTGGGGCACTGAGGACGTCCCATGTAAGGATGTCGTGGTCACTGTTCCCTAGAGGGGCCAAATGTCTAATGGTGGGAATAGAGCAGTCGCTGGAAGTAAGTACAAGGTCCAACAGTGAAGGTACTTGATTAGGCACGACACGAGTTGGATTAACCACATGTTGTTCCCAGCATTTTTCCTGGGTTAACTCGAGGAAATCTCTCTCAACCTCTTGCGCTCCAGTAACAATGGAATCGTCCTTCCAGGAGATCCGGGGCACATTAAAATCACCGCACACAATATAAGGTGGATCCAGGCGAAGATTGCGTAGATACTGTAAAAAGTCTCTGTCTGAATCCTGACTGTTATTTCCACTCCTATAGCAGCAAACAATATAAAAAGGGGTAGGGCTGTGCAATTTAACGCAAAGAATTTCGGCTAAATGACCCTTGAACTCAGAGACTACACTGATGTCAAAAAGTTTTTTTTGCATAGATTGCAACTCCACCGTGAATTGTACGGATACGATCCAGCCGATAGATTTGGTAGCCATCAGGGAGGACCTCGCCGTCGCAAATTGAAGGCTTCAACCAAGTTTCAGTCATAATAACAAAATCATAGTCACTGGCTTTTAAAAAGCACTTCAACTCACCAATCTTGGAATATAAATCTCTACAGTTGCAAAGAACAAACGTGGTAACATCACAATTATAGTTTTCCACAAGTTGGGCAGGAGAGCTTACCTCCCTGCCCTTCTGTCGTTTTTTGGCCTTGAAGAACGTGGGCGTCCCAAGAATGGCTTCAAAAGAGTATATAAGGTGATCGGCCAATAATTCTTTTGTAAAAGTGTTAGGTAAGGTTTGTTCACCATTAAATTCTGGACATATTGACACGTTCTGTATTATTTATTAAGTTATCTTTCGATATCGGCATCGGCATAGTATCGGTACATGACCAAAAGAAGCGTACCGGAATCGGGTAAACGAGCACCGGTATCGAACCGGTATCGGGAAAAGTGACACCGACACGCCCTTATTTGTTATGCATTCAATTAGTTATGTAAAAATTGCTTTTTGGATAGAAGTTCTTGCTTCCATCAGTCCTTGTTAGCTTTCCTGTCTAGCACAATTTTGTTACATTCAGTGAAAGTGTATAACTGTTGAACACACAATTTTTCCGTGAGATTGCTGCAAAAACAGGTTAGGCCACTTAAAATAAGAAAGTTGTTTCTCGAGCCTTTTACAAAAAAAATCGGTGCGGGCGGGCGAATTTTTTTTTTATTATTTATTTACTTTTTTTACCATAATATAGGGGTTGTAATTTAAAACAAAGCCATTTTTGTTCTATTTTTTTAATGAAAAACTTCAAACAAATATGACGGTTTACACGGGAGCCCTATCACAGTATTTGGTAAGCAAAAAGAACACTCCAAAAAAAGAAGTCCGGTGAATTCAAAATTCGTTAGAAGAGATCGTGAGTTGACATTTCTGGTTTCCGTAAACCAAAAAAAAAAGGTCGGTGCGGGGGGTTTGGAGTCCGTGCGGCGGGGCTTGAGAAACAACTTCTTTTTTTTAAATGGCCTTAAGTCTGTTTTTTTTTAATTACCAAACTGGGCAATAACAATAAGGATACTTATGAGTTGCTTCGTGGCCGACCGACCATCTCAACGTAGCCTTCAAGATCAATATGAAATGTACTACATCAGGTACTGTACTCAGCCATTTTTTCGAAGTGGCGTAGCAGGGTTTTTTTTTTCGAATAGCTCGGCTCACAGAGAGAGTTTCACTCTTAAGGTCCGAGACAACATGAACGTCACTTCTCAGAAGCAGCTTGCATAATGTGCACTACAAGATATATTGGCACTGTAACAATGATTAGCAGTTACGGTGAAATCTCTTTAGTCTTTATTACTGTAGTGCAAGGGTCATGGGAAATAAAATGTTATATCAGGTTTATTTTATCAGCAGTCACTTTTGCATGCATTGTTGCTTGAAGAACTTTAAAAATAACCTTGCTACAACAGGTTTATTGTTGTAAAGAGGTTTGTTACAATTGGGTTTAAAGTGAGAAGTCGTTAACGTTCGCTAAAACCCTTTGAAACCCCTTTTTTTTTTTTAAGTATGACAGTTATGAACTTACCAGCTAAGGCCGCCAAATGACAATAAATAAAGTCCAACAACGGCAAAAATGTAGACAGCAATTCTGGACGCACAGTAACCGCTTTTTCTAAAGCAGTCAAAAGCTCATTCCATTCGTCCTTCACTATGTGTTCATCCAAATCAATCCACAAATTATTTAAGTGGAATGAAGGTATAAGAAGATCAGCTACAGGCATATCAGCAAATTGTCTGACAAATCTATCAAGAGCACTACTTCTTTCGCCACTAGAAGCATCCCCATTAAAAATGTCAATAAGGTATGCAGCAAGCCAACATCGATCACTCAGGTACTTATGTACGTGGGACGGCAACTTTTCAGGTTGAATAGACAATCTCTTCCTGGATTTCCACAATCCTGTAAACTCTTGGTCTTTTGGAAGATATTCAAATACTAAAACTGCACGGATGTCGAATGGTAGAACTTCGAAAGAAACGATTGGTCCATCAAGGCTTTCATCTGTGTGTGAAAAGAGAGGCAGAAAACAGCACCATCAATACATGCATGGAGATAGTATTATATTTGAAACTTGTATACTGTACTGGCCCGAATAAAAGACAACACTTTTTTAAAATTTGAAAACGTTCTGGAGCAGCATACTTTGCCAAATTTTAGCCAACCTTGATGTTCAATACACACAGTTTTTGAGTCTCTAAGTAATGTATGTAATAGTTTAAAAGTTAAAAACCAAAGTAGAGTGGCTCAAAATTTTCAAGTGAAAATAGATTTTTTAGTACTATAGTTAACCCTTCATGGGCCCCGAATGTCGTATGGTGTTCTGACCAAATGTTTCGGAGAAAACACATACGTCATACTCATACAACGTTAACTCAATTCTTGCGGTTAATTTGTGGAGTCTCTTCCTTTTCTTCTTAGCAATTTTTATACGCATGGATGATATCAGCCATACTACCACATAATATGTGAATTTGTTTTCATTTCTGCCGCAACAAATTACACACAAAAAGGCCTGGCCCACTACATGATTTTTAATAATTTTATCAAGTGGATGATGTCGGTGTTTTTATTTTTTACTAGGAAATTATGTCGTGGGATGGTTTATTTGTAGACATATTGTGGTACGCAAAAGGTTAAAGGTTTAACTGGTTAAATCTTGTAATAGTGGCATCATCATTACCTAGAGTAAAGTCAACTACATTATAGTCCAATTTATAAAATGGATGACCATTCATTTTCATATGTTCTATTTCAATTTGTCTTATAGACCAGAAATCCGGGCAGTACAGTTTGAATTAGCGTTGGGCGGTACCCGAAATTTTTGTGACAGTGTCGGTACCAGACTAGGTACCGCGGTACTCGGTATGTAACGGTTCTTAAAATTTGGAGGTACTCCCTTCGGTACCTCCGGTATTTTTTTTTAAGTAACCTAATCTAGTGTTGGCGGTACCAGAAATTTTTCAACCGGTGCCAGTACCAAGCCTAGTCCCCCGGTACTCGGTTTTCTCCGGTACTTATGAATGAGGTGGTCTGGTCTTTTAGTGTTGTGGTACCAGCACCTGATTTTTTTTAATAATAGCAAACGTTTATTGAAAAATGAAGATTCTCCCAGAGAACTTGTTCTCGCCTGGATAATCTGAGTTCTCTGAGTTGAAGACGACGAAACTGTGCGACAATAATGGGATCTTCCCTTATGCCTACGGCACGTTTTTAGCTCATTATTGCAGTCATTTATGCAAAAATTACGTCACTTCCATCTCTATCCCACTTCCCCCTACCCTGCTAGAGTCCATCCAATCTTTCTTTGCCGTGAATGCTCGATTCCGTGTAGGGAGGCGGGCTGGCCGTGTTTGTAACACAGTTTCGTCGGATTCGACTCAGAGAACTTAGATTCTCCAGGCGACAACAAGTTCTCTGGGAAAATCTTCATTTCTCTATCGCAGAATCCTCCTCACTGTGTTACAATAATGGGATAGCAGTGCACCGAACTTGGAATAGTTCCGAAGACAGCTGTGGCAACCTTGGTCCCACTTGGTAATCAACCTGTACCTACACCCCAGACAACCCAGAGACCCCACTCATCTGCCACCGCGGCGTCCAAGGGTCCCAGAGGAGGGCCCCTGTGCCCCTCAAGGGATACGGTCCCTCCTTGACCCAGTTCAAAAGTTGGACGAACCAGGCTGCACGCCGCCAGTCCGGCGTCACCAGTACCGCCCACTTCACTCGATCCACAACGAGTTTATCCATGCAACGTCCGATTAAAGGACACGGGGGAAAAAGGTACGGAAAGAAAGGCCCCCAGTTTACACTGAAAGCATCCACAAACTCTGCCCCTGGGCAGCGTCCCAGGACCCACATCGCTGCAATTTGGCCGTCGCCTCCGATGTGAACACATCCACATCTGGGGTATCAAACCCCCTACAAATCTTCCGAAACGCCGCAGTACATAAGCGGAAGTCAAATCTGTACCAGAGATTCCGAGACAGAATATCCGTGTCACACTCAGCTTTCCTGGCACAAATGCAACCTGTACCGCACAATCCAGCTGACGTCTACGTTGCATCAGACTACGGACCATAGCGTTGAGCACCTGGGGCTTAGTCCCCCCTTGGTGATTCACATACGACACGGCCACTACATTATCGGAAAGGCTTCGTATGACCTGTCCCCTGACCAGGTCTCCAATACGTCTAGCGCTTTCAGCATCGCTAATAATTCTCTCGCATTTATATGCAAAGCAGCCTCCCCAGGCTGCCACCTTCCCTGTGCCTGCGAATCCCCTGTGGCCACTCCCTAGCCCATGTCCGAAGCGTCCGTTGTCACCACCACTGTGGCCTCCATCGAGACCCAGGATTTTGCTACCACTGGGCGACCCAGAGACTCGGCCCACCAGTCCAAATCCTGGCATGACCCTCGCGAGAGGCTTCCTCCGTGCTCCTCCGCACGATACCAGGTCACCAGATCCAGTTGCCACCAACACGTGAGCAACTTGCCGTCCTCCACGGTACGCAACAAACTTTCCACCAGGCCTAGCAACCTTTGAAGGTCCTTAACAACAGTGACGGGGTTCAGTTGCAGCACTGCAATCAGTCGCAGCATACGAGCCTGCTTCTCAGGTGGTAGCACAAAACGAGCCGATTTTAGATCTAACATCATACCCCAAAGCCTGCGACGGTACCAGAACACTTTTTCCGTAATTTACGAAAAAACGTAACTTTCGCAAGGTTTCTAACGCCCTCCGCACATCACCCCACACCAGCTGCGGACGGACCTACCACCGCAAAATCATCCAGGTAAACAAAAATCAACACATCGGCTCGGCGCAAGAATCGCCTCACCACTGACATACGTTTCATAAAGGTACCCGGGGCCGAAGCCAAACCCAATGGGAACACACAAAAGCGGTATAGACAACCTTGCCAAGAAAACATTAACAACCGTCGCGCAACGTCCTTTATTGCCACTGCATAATACGCTTGAGACAGATCGATTGTAGCCATCCACCACCCTGGCTGTAAATGCTCTACAACCCTTGGTAGTGTATCCAAGTAGCACTTTCTAACCACTAGAAACTCGTTCAAGCGCCCTTCAGGTTCAAAATTATCCTGATCGATCCGTCCGGCTTTGCCACTGAAAAAATCGGTGACACAAAACCCACACTCCCGTTTTTTACCCGTTCAATCACTCCTTGCGCTAACATCTCGTGTAATTTGGGGGCAATCTCTTTCGCATTGTCCAGTAATGGCGGTCCCGACGAAACCGACATCAGCGGTGGAGCATTTCGCAACTGTAGACCCGCACCATCAACAATATCCAATACTGCCGGCGACGCCCCAATGGCCGCCCAGTCTGCCCGATGGCCCCTTAAACTCCCAGCACACCACGGGTTCATTATTTATAAACTTTTCTTTCCCGAATCAAACAATCCAACAGCGCACACAACCAAATATCTTACTCCCGCTCGGTCGAGCCGATGCCTCTCCAAGCACCAGTGTTCCGCAACGCTAAAAAAAAAAATTATTTGCAAACTGACCGACGTGCTAATTAATCAACAAATTCACTTTTCTCTCTATCACCATCAACAACGCCTCTCACTGTACGCCAACTGCGATTCCGGCCGGTTCGGTCGTCACCGACTCCGACAATGGGTTTCACATATGAATTTCCAACTGTACGTCCCTGTGCACTAATGCCTCACTAATGCTCAACTGTTTTTTAAGAAAACCACAATTTAAGCATTACGAACCTGAGAAACCGCACTGCACCATTTTCAACATTCTCAAGAATCAATTATATCCACGTGCGGACACACCTGGCCGGCCTATCTGACCGCCACTTTCACAGTTCTCACAAAACTTTCCACCGCCATGCCGGCCGCCGTTTTTACACTCTCCAACCAGTCTCTAAAAAATTACTCACCACCACATCGCGTAGCCTCGTAACCACGCTGCTTGCTTGGAACAAATGGCACCCTTCAGTTCAACTATGAAAAAGACGGTGCGGAACGATTTTCCTGTAGCAATGTAATAATCGTAGCTCAAGATATTCCGACTGCACGCGCCAACGGCAAGTAAAAGGGACTCTAGCAGGGTAGGGGGAAGTGGGATAGAGATGGAAGTGACGTAATTTTTGTATAAATTACTACATTAATGAGCTAAAAACGTGCCGTAGGCATAGGGGAAGATCCCATTATTGTAACACAGTGAGAAGGATTCTGCGATACAGAAATGTGTTTTGTTGATAGTTTTAATGGAACATTTAAAAAAAAATGTTTCTCCCCGATTTAAGCTAATGCAGGTTTTACAAGATATTTGATAAAAAAAAAACACCTCTAAAATTTGTAGTTATTCACATGCTAATCAAGTATAAACGCTGGTTGTAGCATCAAAAGTATGCAAATTTGGCTCCACTTTTGTTTATTGTTTAGAACTCCAATTTTACTATTGTTGACATTTAACTGATTGTTGCACTGTTTTGAACCCTACAACAACCTTTTTTCATTGTAAAACAATACTGGTAATTTAACAATGCATTGTATTTGGTACCATTGCATTTTTGCTACTGTCCAACACTAGTATGAATGCATCAACATTACCTGAGCAGTCACTGACTATGATGCGGGAGTTTGATGATAGCCACTCAGAACAAGTAGCTGGACAATGCTGCAGGATAGTTTCAGCCATACTTCTCGAAGTTTTCGTGGCAATATGATAACGATGGAAAAGATGTGGAATGCTGACCTAAAATTAGTTCAAGAAAAGAAAATACTAAAACATTTTAACGGAACACCACAAGTAAGCAAGTTTGTTCTGAACAAGACGTGACTACAATTTGACATTAAACTTTGTTCCACCTTTACCTGCTTGGTTTCTTCGTCGATAAGAAGAAGCTTATCCAAATACGACGTAATTGCACTATCTAGCTGACGTTCTAAGTGCTCTGAATGAAATACCTATTATCAAAGAAAACGACAATTGTATGCAAGTTTGATCATTTTGTTCACAGAAGAACCCACAAGTGGAGAGCCAAGGAATACGAAAACCCAGCTTTCAATTTGATGGCCTTTCACATTTGAAACTGTAAGCATCTTCAGCTATCCAATACTGACGAGCAAGAATCAATGCATTGACTGTACTTTTGTATTGTGTGGCTGCCAATGTCTTCAGTTTGAGGCATGAAAGGCTATCCAAATAAAAAATTGTTGTCACTCTTCTATCATTTAATATTGTTTTACGGTACGACGCCAAATTACCCTTTCTTCCGTAAGTGATAAAGATTTTTTCAACTTGCTGGCATACTGTTTAATACCCACTTATCTAGGTTTAATATGGCACAATGACAGAATCAGGCAGGATCCATCATCTCCGACATCTTAACATTTTACGTGTTAGATGAGTCTTTGTTTATATCCCGACAGGAAAGATCGACTAGATCTGATCACTTCATGCGGGGATACTATTTTCTAGTTCAATTTTAACACCATATCTCTCTTCACGGCAGGAACAGAAATAAACTTTTACCTGTAATTTTGGCGACTCCGCTGTACACGTTACTATAGCAAATAGAGCTTTCGGCTCAGGCAGTAAAAGGTCGCCAAAAAGCTGCTCGCTAAACAATAAACCGAGCTGTTCTGGTAAAACTTCACCAAAAGGATCACAACCAGCCACCAAAGTCTGAAGTTGAAGAGCACTGCAACAAGAGTCATATACTTTTTGTTAGGAGACCTGTGCATTCCGCAAAGAGTTCATTGCTTTCAGAGAGATTTTCTACAACGAAAAAGAAATAATTCTATTGCAAAATTTGCGATACAGAGTCAGTCGAATTCCTGGCGGCAGATCTAAGAATATGCAAGTAGTTGAAATGTTTAAGGCAATTTTTTTGGAACCCAGGTATGTTTTCGATACCTTTGCTACTACTGATACTTTGATACTAACTTTTTTAATTCTAACACCACTAGTGCAAAAATTACTATAAATCGTGTATCCAATGCCCACTTGGTGCTAAAGCTCACTCCCCCAAGGCCCCCACCCTAAAACTGCTTTAATTCGAAATCGTGAAATAATGGAGTTAAAGCCCACCTCTTCAATCTTCGTTTCTCTACTGCAAAATTGACTAAAAGCTTAATACTTTTATCAAAAAACTTTTTGTCCTCTAAAATCATAGATTTCTGCTGCAAGATTAATTAAAAGCTTTATACATTTAACAATAATCGACTTTAAATAGCTTGTTTACTCAAAGATGTTTACTCCATCACTATGTGATTTGGTTTCAGTCTAGCATTAACACAATACAATCACCTGTTCTCATTTATTCACAAGTTTCGTTTAATTGATCATGCCTCATCCAAGTTCCAACACAATTCACGTTTTAAACTAATTTATTACAAAATTATTACCAAAACAAACCTGAACGACTGACAACGTAGGTTACGTTGGATGGAACCCGGGCTACATGGCCAACAATAGGTAATTGTTTCCAATAGCTGCACATATTACGTTGACTTTACATTGCAGGGGTGGAAAGGTTCCAAGCTTCCCGGTATTTGATGTTAAACTTCGCGCCCCAACAGAAAATAATAGCGGTAATATCTGGCACACAAAAATTGATGAGCTAAACTGCGACACAAAATGAAATCAAACTTGTATAGGACATTCAAAATTTTGATTAGCAGTTTTTCAATAAAAAAAAATGTCGTACTGTCAACAGCAAACAAAACTTTATTATCAACAGACGGAACCTTTCAAAGCTCTGATCATTCCTACAACTTCGAAGACAGTCGTGCCTGTTTTCCAAAATCGTTGCGAATCATTTTAATTGGACCATGCATTAGATTACACTAACTAGTAGCGCTATCCAACACGCCCCCCTCTCCCTCTCTCAGGTTCTTCCTGCCAGCCTGAGAGAGGGTCCCACTACAGTAGCAGGGAGGGACAGAACCGTTGCCTATGCTCTATGCGGCTATTAAAACGACTAACGTTGGCAGCTTCTTTTTGCTTTTAAACGAAATGTAAACTATTTCAGCTAATCACTTGCTGTTACAAGCAAGTAGCTTTTAAAATTCTGAAACTACAGAAATGAGACCATTTGTGGGAAAATGGATGAGGGTGCATGGCTAGGCAATGGAAATGCCAGCAGGTGAGGATTTTTTAAAACTTGTATGCTTCCCACTAACATCTCAACCTCCCCTGTATCCTAGATACCAGGATAAGGAACTTTTTCCAGCCCTGTGGCATTGGTTTCCATTAGCTACAGATAGTGTGAACCTAGATACACGTTTCTGCGACCAATGGCCATATAGCCTGGGTCCCATCAAACTCAACCTACCTACCTACATCGTCACTCGCTGGAGGTACGAAGGTTTTTTTTTGTAATAATTTTGTAATAAATTAGGTAAACTGTGTATTTGGTTGGAATTTAGAGAAGAGACGATATAACAAAATAAACTTGTGAATAAATGATAATATAGGCATTGCGTTAAAGCTAGATTGAATCCAGATCATGTACCTTAAAATGGCACTATCACCGATTGAAGGTAAGCAGAATTTGGCAACATCTAGCACTATTTAGTACTATCTACGAGCGAAGAAATGCAGAATGATATTTCTTTTAACGTAACAAACAAGCCACGACCTCCAATTATTGAGTGAAAATTTGGTACGTCCTCGTGCACCTGGGAGTAAGCTGTAAAGATGAACAATATCACCGCCCGTAGATGGTGCCATGGTATTTTCTTTCGCATTTCAATCGGTGACAGTGCCACTTTAATGATCACATTATCGCCGATTCTTCTGGATACAGAAATTTCCCTCCCTGGACAGAAGTAAGTTTAGAAAATACATTGTTCTTGTTTTAACGCCCACCCCCAATTTTAGCCAAATTAACTGCATAATTTGCTCTGGGCATTTAATACATGATTTACTGTATTGATATCAGTACTGAATTTTGATAGTATCACACACCCCAGTTATTACAGCACGTTATGCCACACTAGGCATTTAACCTGAGTTCTGAACATCATAATTACTCAGCTTAGCGAGAAATACTGTAATACGTTAGTTCATTTTCTATATTTACAAGACAGAAAACTATGCAATTTCTGCCCAGTGCTCTACAAGGAAGCACTTTGAGGCTCAACTTACATAATATCTGCCCAGCGTTCTAAATCTAATTTTGGTCCCACCCAAAAAATATTTGCGATAGGAATTTCATTTTTGAATTTATTTCTTTCATGCACCAAAACTCCCTTTTAAGTCCTTATCAAAACAAAATTAAAATTCAGTTGCAAACATTATTGTGTAGTGTGTGACACACAAAACACACCAAATCTAAATTCAGTACATTATTAAGGCCTTGATCAGCACGGCCACTGATGGCATAGTGTAGGATTTTCTGACATACTGCTTAACCTTTATTTTTATGCGCCATATCTACAAAAAAATTTGTTGACGGTCAAACTCAAAAATACTCGTTAATATTTTGCGAATTTTCTGTAGGCATTTTGTCCATACAGGTGTAAAATATTGTGCTCCATCTTCTTCAGGGTTAAATAAACGTGCTTCCTCAGTTGTCTACATCGCTGTTGTGCTACGTGATTGCGGAATATTTGAAAAAACGCGGGGCTCGTAGCCCTTAATGTGCGTTAGACAGTGTTCGTTCGCTGTCATGGAAGTGCCACTTTCTAGTCAGGTGTTCACCAAGTTGCCGACTGATTATATATTCGATAGATGGATTTGACGGTCCCTGCTGGTTCATAAGAGAGCCACCTTCTGAAATTTCGTGCTGGATTGCCATGATTCTATTCCCCCCAAATGTTGATCACGTCTGGAGTTAGAGACTATTAGAGTTGACGTTTATTCTAAGCCATGTGATGATCTGTACTCATGCAGTGATAAGCGATGCTGTTTGTCATTACTTTGTTTCTCGTATCTGCCATGTGCTGTTTAACCCTTTCTATCACTCCCTTCCTTGTCTCACCTATATAATTATACAGCATTGGAATCACTGGATGGTACTCGGTATACTCCCTCCGGGATGTTGGTGATGCCCTGAAGCTCTATTTTTATCTCCTTCTTTTCTTGTGACCTGCTGAATCTTGTCTCACCCTGCGCGTTGGGCTTCTTCAGGAGCTGTGATTTTAAATTCTTTCCTCCTTTCACAAACGAATCAATGCCTCTCTCTCTCTCAGGATCTTCCGAATATTTTCACTCACTCCTCTAAAGTATGTCACTCCAACTCTCTTGCAACGCATTCGGTTTGGTGTTATCTTCCCCTCATGTCTTTTCCCTCCAAGATGGCTTCTCTCTCAGCTTTGACGATGCCTACGGCTTGTTTTATCAACCTGCTTAACAGTCCAGGTGGGTAGCCTATTCGACGAACCTCCCTTTGCTGCGTAGAGGTAAGGATGGGCAATCTCATAAGTGCTGGAGTGTCGCACTAGTCGAATGAACTCAATTCTTAGCATGTTCCTTTGATCTATTGGGTGACCTGAATTACATGGCAAGCCCCTCTCCAAGAAGGTAGGTTTAACATATAGGGCGAAGGAAAGAGAACCATCCATCATACTGCTCAAGCGAAGATAAAAAAATGGGATGAATTCATTTTCTTCTTGTTCGAAGGTGAACTTGATTTCTTCCCGCCATTTATTCAATTTGGATAGGACTTCTCCAACTCTGCTCCTTTTTAGCACAGCCAATACATCGTCGACAAATCTCTTCCAGAATTTAATTCCTGGCTTGCTGTCACAGATGTCCGAATCAAGATGTTGAAGGACATGAGTAAGGATCATCACATGGCTTGGAATAAAACGTCAACTCTAATAGTCTCTAAACTCCAGACGTGATCAACATTTGAGGGGAATAGAATCACTGGCAATCACTGGTGGCTCTGTTATGAACCAACAGGGACCGTCAAACCCATCTATCAAATATATAATCAGTCAGCAACTTGGTGAACACCTGACTAGAAAGTGGCACTGGCATGACAGCGAACGAACACGGCCTGGTGCACAACGGCAACAACAGCAAGCTTGGCCTAACGCACAGTGAGGGTTGCGAGCCCCGCATTTTTAAAAATATTCCTCAATCGGCTAGCACAACAGCGATGTGGATAACTGAAGAAGCACGTTTATTTAAGCCTGAAGAAGATAGGAGCACCATATTTTACACCTGTATGGACAAAATGCCTATCGAAAATTCGCAGAATACTGATGAGTATTTTTGACTTTGAGCGTCAACAAATTTTTTACCGTTGTTACAGAACATTCAAAGTACGATGGTTGCATTTTTCTATCATATCTACAGAGAATACTGAGATACTGTTTAACCTATATCTTTATTTGCCATATCTACAGATAATACTGTAACGCTTTTATACTCTTGTTATGACTACTTTTCCTATTTCCTACATTCAGAGCTGAAGTTTAACTATTGTTACGTATGACGGTCCTTTAGAAAAGTGAATATTGCTACAACAATATTTAAACTCCAAATGCAAAGTAAATTTGAATAGGTTCTACCTAAGTTGGTTATCTTTGCCAAGTTGATAGGAAAGTCGACACCTGTCAGTAAAATATTGACTGACATTACATGGTTCATGATCCAAATCCAACCCCTGAAACAAAACCAACATCATTCAGAATTATTACATGAAATGAGTTTAATATCAAACTTAGAACATATAACGTACCGTTGCACACTAAAAAATACCTCTCAAACTTTTTCCAGCTTTCGATGGAAAAAATTTTTTTGTTGCCCTGTCCATATTCTAAAATGATCATTTTTTAACTAATGGTCGTGATCCTTGATCTCTTATTTACCCTCGTAGACTGGCAAAAGTATACGAATTAGCAAACCGACATTATAAAACCGCTTCAGTCACGTTAAGCATTTACTAATGGAAGTTAGGTGGCAGATAAAGAGCTTGTATAAACCACAGCAAACCTGTTGTTGGGTAGTGTTGCGCTTAAAAAAACATTACCCCGCCTGACCATTTTCAGTAAATAAAAGATAAAAATAAATCCCGCACACCTCATCTTCTTTGGAAAATTATTTTTTCTAAGAAACATTTAAAAAAAAATTTACGTCGCATTGACAGGGAAGAGGGGTATCAGGAAACATTTTCATTTTTTCCAGTTCAACATCATCTCATGTCCCCGAGTTACGTTCGCACATCCATGAAATTGCATAATTGGAGCCGAACTTTTGCTTACCAACAGAACCAGACTGGCTATCAAGTCAGTGTATGCCTCGCTAAATAGTAACAATGTAGTGTCTCGGGAAGAATTACTTACGCCGAGCTGTTGTTATCGACACATTTTAACAAGACTGCAATTCTGACCTTATAATCATTGCCAGCAACATCAACACGCACCCACAACCTAATTGCATGTCCTATGAAGAAAGAAAAATCTTCGTCTGCCGTTGAACCTTCTGGAAGGTTTACTTGAATCTGTAATGTTGCATTTGGGTCAATTACAGCAGCGGTTCTCAGACTTTTTGAAGTGGCGGACCGGTAAATTTTTTTTGGGGTGCCCGGGACTGGCACCTTGGTGGCTGTGGTGAACCGTGGGGGTTGGGGAGGGGGTGTTAAATCTCGATTTATAACAGAAATTTATAAATTGTGGTTCCTTTCTTCCCCCCCCCCCCCCCCAGTTAACCACAACCACCAAGGTGCCGATTTGTAATGTCGATTTATAACAGATATTTGTTCAAAATTTATAGCATTTATTTTCAAAACTTAATTTAAATTAAATGAACATGCTATTTACCAAAATTGTCCCATGATCGTCACAAATCAAGGTGCGAATTTTCGGTGGTCTTTTATCTTTTAGAAAGATCCCCCACCTTCCTCAGGCACTTCGAGTGTTGAACGCCTTCTGACTTCCCGTTTCTCTAAGTAAAAAGGCGTTCAACGCTCGAAGTGCCTGAGGAAGGTGGGAGATCTTTTTAAAAGATAAAAGAAAACCGAAAATTTTCACCTTGATTTGTGACGATCAAGGACCAATTTTGGTAAATAGCGTACCATGTTCATTTAATTTCTGTGTTACCAAGTAAAACAATGAGCCTTTCGGCCCATCGTATTTTCAAAACGTTATGGTTAAAACATGGCAAGCTTCTGAAATAGCAGTTTGTTAAAAAATGTTTTTTACCTATTTTAAAAACTTGCACAGCTAATGCTACCTGTATCGTGGAGAGCAACTATCCAGTTTATTTCTATATTTTGTCTTAATGAGACACTCATGGCCTGACCAAGGTGGCTAATCAGGCTCAGAATAACACACACACATGTGCAATCAGACCTTCAGAAAGGCATGACTACGGCTTGTTAACAAGCCTGAGCTTTATAATTTATTGTATTTGCATGTGAGATTACAACAAATTATAAACAAACAAACATTAAATTTGTTTGTTTAAAATCAACCTGTAATGAAATTTTGGTGTTGATCTTGCCTGGGTTGACAGCTTTACGTATTTTGAAATAATGCTGACTCAACACTTGAGTGACGACGACAAACTTTAAAATATCTGATCCAAAATGTGCCTTGTGGGCAACATGGTTTTCCATCGCTTCAGTTTTGGGCCGCCCAGTATAAAGCTCCATCTGCTTCAGACGTGCGCATTTGCAAAGTACGGCCTGGGAACACGCGATCATTTTAGAGCTGGTTCTTTTTTCTATCGAATTTGTTTTGGCGAAGCCCAAACAAGTGCACCATAATGATGGAGACATAAAATGTATTCTCAAGGGGCATTTAGTATGCCACATGTTTCGTCCCAGTGGGCCTTGAGCCAGAAGAGGAAGGATGTCCTGTCGTACCACGAAAAGACGACATTATTATTTTGCCCTGTAAAGATTATCAAGCTTTCTGTATGTTGAAGGAATGTTCACTGCCACTAGAGAGAAATGTGTGGAGAAGGTACTTGTAAATAGAATATCATGTAATAAGAAATAAAACTGGTAAGTGTTGAACACTGCTTGACTTCATTTAGAAGTGTGTTACTGAGAAAACAAGATGGCGTCATTGAAAATTCCCTAGCACAATATTTAGTTCGGTATTTCTTGCAACTGGATTGTGCTAGTTAGCCTTATAAACACTTCCACTGTTATGGGATGGGACTACATTTAACGCATTCCATAACCTTGCTAATAGATAGCCTCACCACAGCCTTATCAAGCGAGAGCAGTTCCTTCCTGGATGTGCCAACAGGCATCATCCATCAGGCATGAGGGAATACTGGAATCATGACTTTAGGGCACAGCCACTTATTGCGCCAATGAACTGGTCGTGGCCTGCAACGGAGGACTCGGTGACTAGGTCACTCCACAAGATACAGTGTTCTACAGGGTGATCCAACTAAAGTGTTACGAGCCGATATCCTGTGAATGGCTAAAGAGAGAATAATAATGATAGAAATGCAAAGATGGGTGTGATGAAAGACGTTTACACGAGAAAAAAGGAATGACCTTGAATTGATATTCTGTGAATGGCTAAAGAGAGAATAATAATGATAGAAATGCAAAGATGGGTGTGATGAAAGACGTTTACACGAGAAAAAAGGAATGACCTTGAATTGATATTTCAAGGTCATCCTCGTGCTATCTTCCAAACAAGATACGATGCGTCAAAAAAGTAAATTAGAAAGTTGGACGCAAAGAGACAATATGACCAACAAAAAAAATCAGATTCAAAATCGGATAATAAATAAAATAGTTACGATGATGTTTAGTAGCTAACTCTGAACATGCCGGCTGTAATGTAGCTAAGCCGGCTGCCGAGAAGTTGGCTTTACTGCAGTGCAGCCAGCATGTTCAGAGAGTTAGATTATAAACATCATTGAAACTATTTTATTTATTATCCGATTTTGAATCTGATTTTTTGTTGTTGGTCATACTGTCTCCTTGCTTCGAACTTTCTAATTTACTTTTTTGACGTATCGTATCTCGTTTGGAAGATAGCACGAGGATGACCTTGAAATATCAATTCAAGGTCATTCCTTTTTTCTCGTGTATACGTCCCCCATCATTGCATTTCTATCATTATTATTCTCTCATTAGCCATTCACAGGATATCGGCTTGTAACGCTTTAGTTGGATCACCCTGTGTAGTGATAGTGGACTAGCAGAATTCAGTTCCCCACCCATTCTGTCATACGTGTTCTCCACCATCTTGCCGTATATCACGTTCACACTATAGCAGCCCTTCAGGACCTTGAAGGAAGATAGAATTTTCACTCTTAATTGTTTCCCCTCATTTCGACTAACTGTTTGAAACTAGTTGTAAACCAGATATACAAGAATAAATATATAAAAACTAAATACAGTAACTAAATTACTGAAAGACAACGCATCATTCAAGGAGTGAACGACTTCGAAATGTACACCAGTTCACAGCACACATAAATTCTTTCTGGCCTCATTTAAATTAAAAGTTAAAAAAATAAATAAATACATACATACCTTGCATAAAAATCCATGTACTAAAAGAATGTTAGTCACGTTTATCAGAAATGCAAGGCGTTCTTCGTAAGTTGTAAGAGTGGATAAATCAAGATGAGCCAGTTCTTGTGTGGAATCTAATAACTCTTCAAAAAGTGGGTGAATCTGAATCATATGCAAATCACTGGGTGTGCAGTAACACTTTTCTGCTTGATGATCTGTTTCAAACAAAAAATGACCATGAGTACACAGGAAATGATGGCTTTATGCAGCAAACATCATAAAATTCTTATAGGAAAAGTTGACAAAACCAAACAGACAGTATCAACAAAGTGTTTAAGAGTAAAAAAAAAAAAAAACATACCTTGAAAAAAATTAATAAACTTCAAAAGAATTTCCTTTGCAGCGACACCAGCAGAACGTATGGGGCCATTCCAACTGGTCACAGGGTTAAGTAGCCACTGACCATCAATGCCAAGATGACCTGATTATAATAATTGAAAAAATTAATTATAAATTACACTTGCTTGTCAGTCATAAACTCCATGAATTGGCATACTAACAAATGCATTGCAGTATTTGTAAGCTGGGAGGAGCAGACCAACCTGGGTGGTTAGA
>JAHWFP010108731.1:0-54057 GCA_023313725.1 Lithobius niger | reverse complement strand
TGACCCTACAGCGGTTTTTCGCGACTTACTCAGAGACTATTGGACCGACCCGAATGAGACTTGCACCGTTGGAAAGCTCTCGAAAAATCCTTACCGGTTGTATACTCACACTTTGAAATCGGCCTAAAATTTACCCTACAGCGGTTTTTCGCGGTTTACTCGGAGACTATTGGACCGACCCGAATGAGACTTGCCCCGTTGGAAAGCTGTCGAAAAATCCTTTCTGGTGGTATAATCACACTTTGAAATCAGCCTAAAATTAATAGGAGGGTATTCGTGTGGGAGAACTCACGGTCGTCCTCCGATCTGTTTAAATAAAATCTTGGTGGAAGAGCCAGAATAGTGATATCAGTACCAAACGGACTGGCAAGGATCATATCAATAATTTTTTTTACAAAGGACACAATTCTGTCAGGCCTATCTAGACTGATGTAGTTGGAGCCCAAACAGATTATGAATATTGCATCTTGCTTCACAGTTTCGAGGATAAACGAGACTTTATCGATAAGATTATTTGCCTTTATCCCCGGCCAGGTCCAAGTAAGAGAGTCCTTGTTGCTGCCTAGGCAGATCGCCTGATGATTTGCGAAGGAAGTCACTAGGTGGCAACATCTTACGAGAGGAATCACCCCTCGAAGTGTCAGTAGAAAAGCCCGACGACGTAACGAAATCGCCTTTGGCTAACGATTCCAGCGCTCCTTCCGAGAATATTGGCAAGCCAGAAAGGTCACAACCTCCGTTTCTTGTAACGTCGCAATCTGCCTAACAAGCGTTGCATTCACTCAAACGTGCGAAAAATAAAACTACTCACAAACGTAAAATTGTACCATCACTGACGCACTGTGATGAAGCTGCACAATTTGAAAAGCCTAATGAAAAGCCAAGATC
The DNA here is from genome assembly GCA_023313725.1 of Lithobius niger. Classification (NCBI taxonomy): domain Eukaryota; kingdom Metazoa; phylum Arthropoda; class Chilopoda; order Lithobiomorpha; family Lithobiidae; genus Lithobius; species Lithobius niger. Next base: position 53,169 of record JAHWFP010108731.1, on the reverse strand, counting down.
TAAAAGATTGAGAAAAGCTCCAGACAAGCTTAATCTATAGTCTTTAAAATTAAATAATAACAAATGTGGCTACTACTTCTTCGTTGTTTTTTGTTCGTAAACGGTTATATGTAAATTCAACGAGATTTTTTTTTAAAAACGTGCGGTGATGGCTAAAATGTGTTAGTCCCTAGTTACTCGTGCAGAGAATAGACTCTGTTAATTTTAAAATGTCCTCCTTTAGAATTAGGAAAAAATGTATTGTTTATAGTTATCCGTGAGAAAAATAGATTTCTCGTTTTTATCATATATGTTTCTTTTTGTCTTTTCATGTCAAATACTTCCGCATCGGAACCATTTTTGAGTGGGGCAATTAGCAAGCACTCTGGTGATAATTCTAACAAATTAGCAACATCTGTGCCAGATATTTATGGATGCCAGATGTCCGACAGCATCTTTGTAGCGTTGTTGTTGCTGCAATTGTCGCTGAAAATTGAAAAATAAAAATTAGCTACTTCGTCAATAAATTGTTAGATTCATAATAAAGAAAAGTCAATTGGGTCCGTATAAAAAATTTCAAACTGTCAATATTTTCAGTCAGTTTTACAAATGTTTAATTTTTTGTTTAATCATGTAAAAATCTAGAGTTTATGATTTTTTCACAGCTTTCAAAAAATGTTTAGTTTTTTCCTTTGAAAGAGCACACTTATGTAATTTCTTAAATCAGACAGTGAACTAAAAAAATATCTTCCCTACGTAACACATGCTTTATTTTTCAGCTAGGCTAGAATTTTTTTTCTGTTTTTTATTTCGTGGTGTCTATTGTGGTGTCGTTACTTGCGGTAACACAATGGACGCTCTCATTTTAGGTTCCTTTCTGTTAACCTTCCAGATTCCGATAACCCACACTATTAGGTTATCTATTGTTATTGTAATAGTTACCTTACCATACATCCGATAGTTCCTGTCAAATGACTATACTGTAAATAAACACTGAACAACAGGAAGTAAACTGTCTCTTCAGTTGTAGCTTACGCAACACTTGTGTGCGTCTTTATTTATTATGCCATAGTTACCCACGCGGTACAGGGTGTACAGCCAAGGTACAGTACATTACTGTCGGCTGGAATACATCACAAATTACAATCTTCTTTTTGCCACAATTGTCTACACCCTTCGCCAATCTTTCGTTTTTCTCCCTTCTGGGAAATGTTCAGCCTAAGCCCGATTCACGCAAGCTTCCCGTAACTTCCAGGATTGCTTTTCTCTCCATCAACCTGTCATCCAAACAGCTGATTCACTCGCAGTTCTACACTCAAGCTCAACCATGTGCTTCACGACAATAACAAAGACCGGAGTCAACATCGAGAAAGATGTGACCCTAGGTTCCTCTCACTTGCATTCCACCTCGTCGGTGGCGTATACAGGACTGCAACACTAACGACTCACTTTACGTCTTGCCTGTGAGCTTTTGAAATGAATGTCTTCAAAATTAATTCAGCCAGCTCCCGCTGGTCCTCAGGATATCCTTCCAGCATCCACCCTTCGATGTCTCCACGAGTCACCCCTTTGCGACCGATGTCATGACCACAGCCAAGGTAAATTGGGGCCCTTCTTTTTCATTTACTACCATCGGGAGGTGACAGGTTCTACTAGTTCTTCAGGTTATCCCTGGCCTAGAAAAATACATCCCCTCCCCGTTTATGGTAAAAATAAAAAACAAACATATACAACAATTTCGTGGCTTGTTCCGGTGTGACCTTTTTCTTTCAATCAAAATTTTCTACCTCATGTTCTGGGAGTCTGAGACTCCAGGGGAGCCAGCTCATAATGTAGGGCAACCGTCAGGGTGATGCCTGCCGCCTTATCTGACGAGGTCTACTGTAAATGCTAGAATTTACAGGTAATGATATTTCGAATGGCACATAGAAACATCAAAATGCCAGGTGCCACCAGCTAATTTTAGTTTCTATTGCCTAACAAAAAATACATTACCTATACCCACCCTATCTGCTCTCTTGAGTCACCTCCATGACATATTGAGAGAAATAAAAGATGATGCCATGTCGCACCTCAGCGCTGTTATAGGAGAGGTGTGCAATGTTTTTTATGTTGGAATTTGAAAAAGCGGTGAAAGTTTTACAGATCTTGGTAATTAGCCACCCAACCTTACCTAAAACAAGAAAATATGGTACTGAAGTGTTATATTTATTACTGCTAAGAAAACCAATTAAAAATGGATAACTGTGGAAACTATTTGAAGTTGGGCTGAGGAATTTCTCTTCCACAGCTTAATGGTGTTAAAGTTGTTATGTTGTAGAAGCATGTGAGTAAGAGAAAGGCATCGAGTAAGGCTGGAATATTACAACCCAACACTTAATATGTAGCGTTAGGTTATAACAGCTTTGTTGATTTGTTTTGAAGTCAAGCTGTGTATAAGTCGTCACTGAGTATTGTTTCGGGGCATAGCTGCGTAATATTTTTGATAACCGGCACAAACCTAACCAGCATAATACTATTCCATTATAAGTGACTACTCGTATTTGCTGAATTAATACAGATTGGCTTCTTGGGGCTGAAATAGCGGCAGTATTTTTTAGCCCAAACCCATACTACCTTTCCCCCCCCCCCCAAAAAAAAAAGCTACCTACTGATCGACCTCTGGCTTTTACTGCAGCCAAACTGTTTTCAACTGCTGCAACCAAAGTGTTTTCCCTTAGATTATTTTTTATGTACTTGAACGATACCACTTAGCCGTTTCCAGGAATGCCTCCTCTCATTCCCTCCCCCTGAAAATCCCTCCCCTCTCCCCTACGGTACATTTCTTTACCTATCCCTTCCTGCATTTCCAAAAGTTTAAATATCACATTTGTTATACTCCAATATTTTTTGTGGGAAGGAGGTAAAGTTCTTCGGTTTTTTTTTGGGGGGGGGGAGGGGAGGGAGGGGGTTATGAGACAACATGAACTACATGATGACATTGATGGCAATTTTTTTAATAGTTAAATGATAGGCCCTAGTCGTTTCGAGGGGTGAAGGCCCCTCTTCATGCCCCCCTCCTCCCCTCATAAAAGAAGAAGCCGGTATTGTCCCTTTAACATGGGAGCCCTGTCATTAGGTAGTTAGTAGCAGTAGCTAGCCAGAAACACAAATCAACGTTATTGAGGGAACTTTTCTACATTCCCACACTTTACTGTTGAAGTTTTCTTCGTTACTGGACCCAAGACCTCTGATTCCATCAATTTGCAAAGGTTTCTACCGCATGGAGAATTTACACCAGTAGGCTGATCAGGCATAATGTCGTCACAGTTAAAAGATAGTCTGCTATAGTAGCCGCTTTTGCACTTGGCGGATACTCACTAGCGTGTGTCAGAAAAAGCCCTTACTACGGACAGAAATGAGGATCAAATGATTAAACAATGGATTGCACAACCATTCGTTGCTGAAAAAAATGAATAGGCCTACTACGCAAAAAGTAAATAATAAATAAAACAAAATCTTTCAAAGATGCTTTAACAAGTTCAACAACAGTATAAGTTTTAAAACAAGCGCACACCGAACAGGTCAAATGCCAGCAGCTGGCAAAAGTGTTCCACTGACCAGCTGAAGCGCAGGTGGCGCAACAGCTGACCATCTCTTCATGGACTTGCATCAAAATTACGCGTTTCAGTTGATGTAATAGACACGCACAAGCTGTATTAAGAAAGAGAGTCTAGACAATGCGTATATAGATCAGTCTTTCACCAAATTGTAATAACGTCTAATAAGTGTGACATGGCACTGGAAGTGTTTGTGGCGAGTGCAGTTCAGTTGGCGACGGCTAGAATAGGAAAATATAATCCCTACGTTCAGCTGGATCTACGTGGTGAGTAGTGAAACTTTAATTTTAGTTCAATGTCAATAACCGAAGAAGGAAATTACGACCAATTAAGATCGCCAAACTAAACTCAAAACACAAATGAAGTATGGGTTAAGGTGAAGGCTCTTACCTAATCTAGGGTTAGTTTCATTAGGAATGAGGGGTTTTGGAATATATTACGAATGTGTGCCATCTATGCTCGGCGAAATTTTGTCCTACAAAATGCATCTGCCCACCTTATAAAGAACTTTTAATTTTAAAAAAGTCTTATAACGAATTTTAAATTTAAAAGCCCTAATTATGTGATCCATAATCACTCAGTAGATCCGTTGATTTTTAGAATGAAGAGGGAGTCTATGATGCTTCCTCGAGTCTAGTCAATGGTCCAATTTTGATTTACTTCAAATGAACGGGCGAGCGAAAAACCTTATTTGGACAAATTTTGGTTACACTAAATAACTTAAAGGGATGTACCTCCCAGCGCCATTTTTCTCGATCCTCCACATCAAGTATGGCCCAAAGGTCTATTTACTTACCGTTAGTCTATCCCTTGCTAAAAATCCGTTTTAAAATTTGGTGTCTAGGAAGTTTTCTGTTGAATATTGGGGAACTTTATTTACTTACGGCTTGTCTATTAGCTGCACTGCCAACTGAGACAGTAGCTGTGTACTTTGCTGACAGGAACGAAGCTACTGTCGCAGTTGATCTTGGCTACGGTAAATGCGTGGATGCGATCGGCGTGTGGCTGTTATAAGGCAGGCCGGATGTTGCTTTAAGAATTCTTGACTCCTTGTTGGTAGCGTATCATCTAGTAGAAGTTAGGGAGAGGCCACCAAGGAGTTTCTGTTAATCTCTACCGCATGTTCCATCTCTCGTTGTGGGGTGCGATCCCAAACGTCCAACCGTGTACCAGTCGTAACAATTTTGAGGAATAAACTACGTTAAAAATAACATATAGTTTAGGTTTTAGCTAAGCTCTTCAAGCCAAGGTCGACTGGGGTAGAAATGGCATGTTTTGCATACTGACACCATGCCAACACTTGCAAGGACAAATTAACGGCTCTTCAAGTTGCTTCTTAATTGGACGTGGCACACATCGAATTAATACAATTGTGCCAAAGAACGGGCCTTGAGCAAATCGAGTCAGTCATATCTCAAAAACTAGACACATTTGTTTAATTATGATCCGGCAAAATCAAAGTGAAAGTTTGGTTGGTTTCCAGGTTAGAAAGTCAAAACACTGGGTGTTTCACACAGGGCCGTAGCGACCGGGGGGCCTACCCCTCCCCCCCCCCCAACCTTCCAAAAAACACATATAGTTGGCAAATTCGAGTTGTCGAGTTGTAACCGGCTTACATGATCGGCAGCACGCAACGCACGAAGCAAACACTTCATAGTTCGACTTGCCTCAATCATGGCGGCCTGTCAGCCTTCCAATTACTGCAGACTCAGGAGTTGGACAGCTGCCAGCCGCCAGGTGGAAACACGGGTCCTCTGCAACCCAGTTGGAACCGGATCAAACCTGTTTGCCAGTAGCCTCAGGCAAGAGCCCATTGTTCTCCAGGGTATAAAAGAAGCCTGGAGACGAGGGCTCAAGCTAGTTAGTGTGTGGGATCTGACTGAAAGGTTGGATCCCTGACTATGAGGTGCAGCAGAAGGATAAATTCTGCTGATAGCCTAATGTGTAAACGCTATGTGCATAGTCCCCTAGCTATGCAGTAAGGAGTGAATTAGGATCGAGCATTGTGCCTTGTGAATAATCGTCCACTTCCTTAGCGACCTTACATATTTTGGGGGCCTACGGGATTACCTAAACCTTTGGGATAGGAAATTCGTGTTTTCCAAACCTTCGGGATGGAAAAAAGCATGAAAAATCTCTGGCGCTCATAGTTGGCAGCCTTGCCATTGGGATTTGAGTCCGACATTTTTTTTTTAAATGCTTCCGACTCGGTAAGAAGTTCCAATAAGGTGAGCAGACCAAATTTTGGGAAGGTTTGGTCTCCGGGTCCAACCTGTGTCCGCGTTGTTGGCAACCTGCAGTAAAACCGCAATTTGTTGGTGACTAAAATAACGTCCCAATAATATTGACCACTTTCTTTTCCATTTTGTTGGAAATTAAAGTAAAACACTAGTAATGATGCTTGCTTAGTGCGACCGACCAAAACGCACGTAGTAAGATAAATTACGAATTTTGGAGGTGACTGAGGACTCATCCAGTTTAATTACTGTTGAGTATCCAAGGAATCCACTTTGCTTCTTGTACTAATGGGAACCGATTAGTGCGAATAGCAAAAATCCCGTTCTTTTCTGTGGAAAATAACATTAAACTCGGTAGCTAGCTGTGAACTGAACACATCCCACGGCAGCGATTTTTTTTTTTTTTTAGTTAGGCCTAAAAACCGCTAAAATAAAATTACCGTTTTTCTTCGGAAAATAAAGTCACTACAATTACTGCAGTGGTGGAATGATTGCAAAAGCATTTCGCGACGAATTTAATTGTAAAGGTTAAAATGGTGAGGGTGCACAACCAGTTGAAAGTTGAGATTCCCGTAGTCAGCTAACTAAGTACTCATTATTTAAGGTTTCAAAATACTAGTAAACTTGTAGTTTTGGCGACTGTTTAAAGAAACACAGTATCCCAGACTGAAGTTGTGTAGATTTTGGCGAAACAAGGGACCAAAATTGAAGAACGAACTTCAAAACCGAAAAAAAAAGAGGCAAATTTTTTTTTCAAACGTGTGCGAAATTGTGAGTCAAAGTAATGGCTGACAGTAATGGCTGGTACCTCCTATTTCACGGCCGTCTTTTTAATGCGAAACTTGGACTTAAGTAACGCACGAAAAAGGTCGAAGACCTTGGAAAGTAGAAATACTGCCTTGGTCATGGAAAATGGGGAAGATTTTGATACATCTTGAGTGGACGAGGGGGTTCCAATTCGGAATGGATTTATTCAGATTCGAACTTGTCTCCACTAAGATTGCTTAGTCAAAATATTAGGGATGAGCAAAAGTCAGAGCTAGACTTCGCTTAATCCCGAACTGGAGTAAATAAAAGACAGACGATTTGTGAGGTTAGTCCGGAAGGAATAAACTAATTTTTGCAAATTGGTGACTGGACTTGGATGCAAAGTTTTTTTTTCCGTCTCGGCGTGGAAGGAAAAGAAACAATGTTGTGTCCAGGAAAAATGAGTTTTTTTTATTCCGTGTGTTTCTGGAACCGGAAATGGTTCCTTGGAATACGGATGGGACATACGGAAAACCTGGAAAGGTCAGGGAAAATCCAAACTAAGGAAAAAGTCAGGGGACATTTTGAGAACGGTAGCCCTACAATCATTAAAAATATTATGTACTGATGCATGTATTATATTAAGTTTAATAGTTAAATTATGATGCCAAAGGCCAGGAAAAATGTGCAAAATCTGGTCAGGGAAAACCTGAAAAAGTCAGGGAAATTCAGACCACAAATTTTGTACGAACCCTACAAAGGTCACGAAATAAGGGCAAAAATTACCCTAAGGGACCAGTAATTATTTATCGCCGGGGAGGCCGGAGGAATTGGGGGGGGGGGGGTCATGACGTTTTTGGACCCTCACAAGGGAGGGTCATACATTTTGTAAGGTCCTGTCAAAAGGGGGATGGTCAAAAACACACTGACCAACTGGAATAAAAAATCATTTTTGGACCTCAAAACTGGCACTTTCAGCAGTCAAAATATCAAAAAAACGGCTCAGCTTCTGGGTGGCAAGCCCCCTACCCCCCCGACCCCCATGATGTGAGTGTCTACAAGGTTTTGAAGCTACAAGTGCTATTTCTGCAGGTATAGGTTTTATTTAGTATAGCGTGTTGATTTCAAATGTGGAAACTTTTCTCTAATAATACCTCAAGTTGTTTTGGACAAAACTGAGGTAAAAGGTTTCGCCATTTCTTTCGTCTTTCGACGCTCCATTTTTTAAAACCTGGAGCATGTTTTTGTTTTAAAATGTGAAAGTTTTTTTTTACAATAATACCTCTAAACCTATTTGTTTGGGATAAAACTGTGAAAAAGATTTCATTATTTTTCACCTTTCGATAGTCCATTAAAAAAAATTTCTGACTCCTTCCCTGCTGTCGATGCTTGCACACAGGAGTCCTTGTCATTCATTATACCCGAAAGGTCCAAACTTTATAATTAAGCCAACCTCCAATCTTCAATGACCAGCTGGCCTGTTTACACAGCGATGATAATACCGAACACTCTTTTAGGGTACGAACAAATGCTTCACCAATCCCCCTACGCTCACTAACTCAAGGACCCTCCATTCCCAAACTACCCAAGATATGTAGAATTAATGTCGTCCAATGCACACACCAACTTTTATTCCGAGACGTTCACAATCGGCTTCTTAAAGGTACATATTCACCTAATGACAGGCTGTAGCATCTAGCGCCATCTACCATTATTTAGTTGTATGGAACACTAGTCTTGATTTCAACAAGCGATGAAATGCGCAACTGGAGTAACTGGGAGCAATTGGTTTTTCCTTTAAAAGGTGTTTCTCGTTGTTGGAGCTCATAGACTTATTGTCTATTAGACTAAAGTTTAACGTATTGTTGTGAAGGGCCGAATTTGTTGGGGAGGCATGGAGGGGGAACGAGTTGTGACCCCCCCCCCCATCCGAATAAAATTTCTGAGTCGAAAAATGGGTCTAAGTCAAAAATAACGAGAGGTAGGATGAGTACCAAACTAGGGATCCGGCCATATATCTAGACAAACGCTAGTGTGTCGCGCCAAGTTAGGAGACAAACATCACATCACTTCAATTGTCAAGAAGGTAAACCTTTGCACGCTATAGCGTAAGTGTCTAATATACTGAAGTATATTTGGCACATTTCAGGTACTTGTGGAAAAATAATAATGCGGTGCAGAATTGTGGTAAAATGGAGAGCAATGACCCACCTGAGAAACTTGTAAAGGAATGTCACCTAAGCAGCTTTCACTGCAAAATCTGCCCCTCAATAACGTTGCAAATGTGTTACTCGCTAGCTACTTCTAGTCCGTTCATACCGATGCATGACCGTTGCGCAGAATCCCATTCGCTGAATCCCGTTTCGCCGAATTTTAATTCGTGAACTTATTTTCGGATAAAGAGGAATTCCCGTTTTGCCGAATCCTTTTTCGCCGAAAAAAAATGTATAAACGTAAACGATAGCAGTAGAAAAGAAAGCCATGTAAAAGCAAAAGTTTCGGAGGGAAGGGCACAAATTACTGTACTAATATGAACTGGACGGAAAACCAAATCTGGACGATTAATGGTAAATTGATAGTATGGCCATTTCCTTTCGGTCCTGTCAATTGGGCTTCGGCCAAATTTTTTTGAATAAGAATACTTATGCGATCTGCTTTATCACTGGAAATAAAAGTTTACTAAAGTTTACAATTTATTTTTTTATAAATTATTTCATTTTGCTCAATGAAAACAATAAAATAAGCGATTTACTGGAGGTTTAATGATGAGGAGTCACGTTAGTGAAAAACTTGAAAATGATAGCAAATAATTAACAGGGGAGGGGGGGGGTAACATTCAGCTACGTTTCATTTACAATTCAGGACAAGGAAATTAACGGAATTGCATGGGGGATAAATGCACGTCTGCACAAAAAAACTGCTGGCAACAAATAAGCTGTCTTGTCAATGAATCTTCATGTTATTGTTGTTAAGACAAGTGCAGTGACGGCGTTAGAGGTGGGCCAGAGTGGGTTATGCCCTCTCCCCCCCCCCCCCCCCCCCCCCCCCCCCCCTCTGCCCAGATGTCCGAGTTGCAGGCTTAACTTGAAATAAAATGAATAAACTAAGCTTTTTTGTTTTATTTTATTTATTTATGTTTGTAGCAACTTTGCAATATATATATGTAGCCTAATTTATTTTGTGCGTTTATGAGGCGTATTTTACAAAAATTGGACTGCATTAAAACTCACGTTACGTTCAGGTTGAATTAAACGCAACAAAAGTGCCTAATGCTGCTGCCTTGAAAAAAAATCCTTGGTCTACCCTGTTTCCACCAAGCAGGGTACGGAGTTACAACAGGAAAAGACTTCTGTAACTTTCTTGCCCGCAGGTTTTGTTTCTCATTGTTTTCCAACAGGAGCACTTTACTGTGTGGATGGGTTGATTGAAGGAGGGGGGTTCACTTCAACTTGCAAAATGAAGGTGATGAACATCCGGACAATAGGGTGCGACGAAGGTACACACTTAGACGAGATCGGATGAAAGGTTGATAAAGGCACGAAAAACACTCGAAATTGGCAGAATTCTTTTTTGAAAAGTGTGTTTCTTGTCGCCAAATTCTCCGTGAATCTCGTGATTAATGATCAGGGGCGCCTCCTGCATTAAAAAGGTGAGGGGGCCAAATGCTAGCAGTTGCGTAAATAACGGGGGTGAGGGAGGGCGGTGCAGGGGATAAGAATCAACAGCCTCCCCCCCCCCCCCAAATATATATATATACGCCGAGGGGCATAAAAATCATTGGAAAAATCTAAATTTGCTATTTTCTTCCAACACTTTTTTTTTTGTGAAACATACATTACTTAAAGCAAGAAAAGTAATCGCACAATAAAAATAAAGTGGTCGTAAGTTTTCTAGCAGAGGGCGTTAAAAGGGGGAAGGGCGCGTGAATTTGCCCTCTCTCCGAAAAATACCTACGACTAAATGCCAGTCAGAGTCACATCAGTTGATTCTGTGTCACATGACTTGAATGAAGCGTAAGTGCATACTAGGTGGTTTGCTGTACTACTATTCCTAGTTTATGATTTATGCTGATGGCTTAATTTCCAATTATTTTTATAATAGTAAGTCAGAGTAGCGGGGGGGGGGTTCGCAAGATAGCGATAGAAGTGGGCAAGGTCGAGTTGGCCGCCATGAAGTATTGCCAGATTTTTTATTCCAATATTTATCACATTTTTAATGAAATTAATGAACATTTCAGGTTGTATTAAAGACGTATAGAAATGAATAAGGCACATTGTTACTCAGTTTAAATTACTTTTAGAACGCAAGTTTATTTAATATTAAATTACTTAATAACGCAAGTTTCACTTACAGGTTGAATATACAACTTTTCTTTAGTAGTTTCACTTAGTGCCAAGCAACAAATCGTGTTCGATTCGTGTGCCCCGTTACTTTGCATTCTTATGTTCCGAATCTAGTGTTATTACTGTATTCATAAAAACTGAAATTAAAATGATAGACCAACGTTATAATGAAAAGATAACTAAAAAAATGTTTTATTTCTCCTGATTTCTTAAAACTGAGGGGGCTATTATTGATCCCAGCAAAAAGTGGTTGGGCCCTGGCCCCCCCGCCCCCCCCCCCCCGGCTCCGGCTCCTATGGAATGGTTTGGTAAACATGCGCTTGGTCTGGATTAAAATATTGGATCACACATATCAGCTAATATGCAAGCTTTAGCATAACTAGTTTGTTCATTTACTAATTTGTGCATTATGCATTGTTATTTACTAGCGTGTTTGCATCTGTATGAATTAATAATGCACGTGGAAAGTCGATCGTAAGCTTGTGCAAAGGAAAACATATGCGACCCAAGACCCAAATTACATTTCAGTAATTTTTTTTCCGGTGATGTGATCGAACCGGCATTCACTTGGTTTACAGACGAGGACGCTTGTCACTCTTGTCACGCTTGTCACTCTTGGTGCTGGAATCGACTTTTCTTTTTTCTTTTTTTAGTTGCGAGGTGCAGCTGTCAGGTGCATGAAAGGGTTATAATCATTAAAAGCTCGGACAAATAAAACAAATTATTTTATGTAGTGTTAACGAAATTTAAACTGTGACCGGCCTACCAACTTTTTATTTTTATCCTACTTTAACTTTTTTTTATCGAAAAGTTGTTTGCCATGCGAGCAAACAAAATCAACAGTCTATTACAAGGTGGGGAGGTAACAAATTCGGCAAAAAGCAGTTAGAAGGGACAAGTCAATATTTGTGAACGAGAGGGGAGCTAAATAATTTCCAGAATTACATATTTCGCTTGCCCTCCAGACTTTTTAAAACAGTGTGATTACGCCCCCCCCCCCGGCGGCCTGTTGTATTATTCACTAATAGAAAGAAACACGGTAAGCGTGTTGGTTACGCAGACTGTTAAATAAAAAAAGTTACCTTAAACTTCAAAGAGTTCGGTTTTTTTTTTTTTTTTAAAAGTACCTACATAAAATGTCAACCTGCGTTCGGTGTAGCCATGACGCACTATCGTAAGACAGCCTAGTGCATCATGACTACACAAAAATTTCTGAAAAATTTGGCGAAAGGGAATTCAGCGAAACGGAAATTCCCGTTTCGCCGAAAATTAAAACTTGATTTAAGTTCGGTGAAAGGGGATTCGGTGAAATAATATTCGGCGAAAAGTTTTGCCGAATTTAATCAAGGTCTAATTTTCGGCGAAACGGGATTCTGCGAAACGGGAATAGGCGAAACGGGTATACCCCTCATACCCATGTTAATTTCCATAGGGAGCTTATTCATCATCGATACCGAGATAGCTTCCAGCTATGAAATAGGACGAATGAACAATATGAACTGCATACCTTTTCTAGTTTACAGCCTGGGAGGTGTAACGGGAATGGCGTGGGAGCGCGCGTAAGTACGAAAGTATTGTTATTACTATTGTTAGTATTTTGTCAGCATCGTCTGCAGTAGCGACACCAGGAATAATTTTCGGGAGGCACACATTATCAACGGCTTTCTAGTAAATAACAGTAATTCGAGGTTTTATCAATTAGTTTACTGATCAAAAAATGCCTGTACGAATACGTCGAGGAAACTCAGTGTTGTGCAAGTGATGGCTCCATGGGGTATGGGGGGGGGGGGCATAATTAATTTGCACTTTCAACTATTGAATAACAAGAAAATCATACAAGCTCGTTACTATATATATATTTTTTTAACTATTGGCACGAATACCGTTTTAGTTTTGTGATTTTGTCTGAACTCTTAAATTTTTGGGGGACACCCAGGGGGGCACAACTGAAATCTAGGGGTGCACGTGCCCCCCCCCCCCTTCCCGTAGCGCCGTCATTGATCGTCTGTGATTGGATGGCCAAAGTTCGGACAATGACAACGTGTATATTGACGTGCGTGTCTAGACACACGCTAGTCTATTGTCACAAATCTAAACAACGTTACCAAAGAAATTGTGTCTAAGCCCAATTCACGAAAAAAAAAAATGTCAAAATAAAGACAAAATCTGGTAAAGGGGCCACCAAGTTGAGACTATTTCGGCCTCACAAATGCGAGATATGAACTGAATATACAAAAAAATAAAACAAAACCAAAAACTGATAAAGAGGCGACTAAGTTGAGAATGGTTCGGCCTCCCAAAGGAGTGATACGAAATTAAAATATTGGAAAAATGGCCACTCACGCTTTTGTTGACGTTGCACATTATTACAAATCTACAGGCTAGTTGAGTTGAGTCTAATACACAACTAAAAAAACAAAAAAAACAAAACAAATGATACCATATCAAAAACTAAAACTGTTAATAGGGACCGCCAAGTTCCGAATGGTTCGGCCCTTCAAGGGAGTGATATCAACACACCAAAACATTCGCCAACTTAATCGCACTGAATAACACTTTGGACGTTAAATAAAAACTTGAACATTGCTACCGAAAGTGGCAATGTTCTAGTTTTCATTTAACCTACAAACTATTAGTTGGTGCGATTAACTTGACGAATGGTTTGGTGTGTTAGTATCACTCCTTTGAAGGGCTGAACCATTCGGAACTTGGGAGTCCCTTTTACCAGTTTTGGTTTTTGATACGATTAATTCAGTTCACATTCCCTCTCGAATTTCCCAATTAGTCAGGGAGCAGTTGTTACATTTTAAGACCTACTTTAGAAAATTTGCCGAGTCTGGTTTTTTGATTGCAATAGCTTCTTAACATTATCAAGTGTTGAATTTTACTTGTCGCCAAAATTGTCGACCCCTGTGTATGTCCGCCAGCTTGTTTTTTTCAAAATGGCCGCCTCCAAACACCTAAAATGCATTATAACTCGACTTTAAGTTCAGCTAGAGACTTCGTCTTGGAGTCTACACTCACATTTGTGATGCAGAGGATCTTAAAAATGATGACGTTAAGGTAATCCAAGATGGCGGACATTAAATATCAAAATGGCCGCATCCAAACACCTAAAATACCTTATAGGCCACTTAATCCGTGACTTAACCCACCACAAATTGCAACAGAAAGTTTTATGGTTGTTCCTGACTGGAAAAACGTGCTGATTTCGAAAAAAAATTGTTATCCACGCTATCTGCTGTCGTTTTCCTGGAAAAATATGCATTGTTATAGTTAAAAAATGCATATAATACATATATGAAAATACGAAGAGAATATTAATATATCTTGCATTTTGAGGGCAGTTCTTTTCTGGAACCTACTCAAAAGGATGTGCACTTTAAGATTCCGAAGGGTATTAGGCTGAAAACCTTGAGCATTAAACTTGGCGACCAAAAATGGAGCCCAATGGTTACTCAGTTTTAGTCATTTTGGCCTATTACGCAAGAACCTTTAGTGTTACGCAAAAACGGTTTGGATATAAGTTGTTAACAATAATGTAATCTACAATGTAGTTCCCGTACCTTTTTTCCACATATCACGGCTATTGAGAAAAGCGGTCATGTTGGGCCGTTTTCTGCCATTTTGGCTAATTTAATGCTTATAGATGTCTGAATTTGTGAACACAACTTAAACTTTCAATTGCTGTTGTGTCGTTTATAATTCAGGTGAATGACTCCAACATGATCCATTCGAAAGGTGGGACTCTCTTCTTTGAATCAAAGGCAATAAAAATGGTCTACCACTATTTAGGGACCGAACCACGCCTGTTTTACTAGGGGCTGGTATCACAGTTACCGTTCAAAATAAAGGCAGATGCAAACCTATTTACGTTGCATTTTGGACTTACATGTCAGACTGCCAGAGCGGGGAATCAAACCCACGACCTTTGAAACCATAGGACGAGGTTCTACCGCTGAGCCATACTGACAAGGCCAAAAGTAAACGTCCATAGGCAGCGTTTCCTTTTGGCCGTGTCAATATGGCTCAGCGGTAGGATCTCTGCCATTGGTTTCAAAGGTCGTGGGTTCGATTCCCCCGCTCAGGCAGAGTGAAGTATAAGTCCTCTAAAGACAACGTAATAGGTTTGCATAAATAAGTTTGTATTTATGTTGTCTTTTGGACTTACATGTCAAGAACGCTTGAGCAAGGAATCGAACCCACGACCTTTGATACCAAGGTCCGAAGTCCTACCACTGAGCCATACTGACACGGCCAAAAGGAAATGTCCACAGGCAGCGTTTCCTTTTGTCTGTGTCAGTATGGCTCAGTGGTAGGATCTCGGCCTTTAGTTTCAAAGGCCGTGGGTTCGATTCCCCACTCAGGCAGTCTGACATATAAGTCCAAAAAGCAACGTAAATAGGTTTGCATCTATATTTATTTAACTCTAGTTGAGCCTTTGGCTTTCTGTGTTTAATACCGTTCAAAGGTTGAAAATGAGCAAAAAATTGAACAGTTACTGTGATACCAGCCCTAAGTGAAACGGGTGTGGCTCGGTCCCTAATAGTGGTAGACCCTTTTCATTACCCTTGATTCAAAGACGAAATCCCACCTTACGAAAAAACCTAATTGGAGTAATTCATCTAAACTATAACCGTCACAAGAGCAGTTTAAATTTGAAAATGAGCGAAAAATTGAATGGTAATTGCGATTCCAGCCCCTAGTAAAACGGGCGGCTCGGTCCCTAATAGTGGTAGACTCTTTTCATTACCCTTGATTCAAAGAAGACATTCCCACCCTTCGAATAAACAATTGGAGTCATTCATCTAAATTATAAACGTCACAAGAGCAGTTTAAAGATTAGAATAAGCGAAAAATCCAATGGTAACTGTGATATCAGCTCATAGTAAAACCGGCGTGGCTCAATCCCTAATAGTGGTAGACTCTTTTCATTGCCCTTGAATCAAAGAAGATATTTCCATCCTTCGAATAAGCCTAATTGGAATTATCATCTAAATTATAACCGTCACAACAGCAGTTTAAATGTTGAAAATGATCGAACTGTAATTGTGATACCAGCCACTAGTAAAACGGGCGTGGCTCGGTCCATAATAGTGGTAGATCCTTTTCATTTACCTTGAATCAAAGAAGATATTCCCAGCTTTCGAATAAACTTAATTGGAGTCATTCATCTAAATTATAACCGTCACAAGAGCAGTTTAAAGTTGAAAATGAGCGAAAAATTGAGCTCTAATTGTGATACCAGCCCCTAGCAAAACAGGCGTGGCTCGGTCTTTAATAGTAGTAGACCATTTTAATTGCCCTTGAATCAAAGAAGATATTCCCATCTTTCGAATAAACCTAATTGCAGTCATTCATCTAAATTATAACTGTCATACGAGCAGTTTAAAGTTGAAAATGAGCGAAAAATTGAACTGTAATTGTGATACCAGCCACTGGTAAAAGGGAGTGGCTCGGTCCCTAATAGTGGTAAACCCTTTTCATTACCCTTGATTCAAAGAAGACATTCCCACCTTTCGAGTGAACTCATTTGGAGTCATCCATCTAAATTAGAAACGTCATAAGAGCAGTTTAAAGCTGAAAATGAGTGAAAAATTGAACTGTAATTGTGATACTAGCCACAAGTAAAACGGGCGTGGCTCGGTCCCTAATAGTGGTAGACCCTTTTCATTACCCTTGATTCAAAGAAGACATTCCCACCCTTAGATATAAACAACTGATATACAAACTACTTTTGTGTAACACTAACGGTTCTTGCGCAATAGGCCAAATGCAACACATTGAGTAATAGTTGGGCACCATTTTGGTCGCCATATTTTATGCTCAAGGTTTACAGCCTGGAACCCTTCATAATCTTAAAATGCACATCCTTTTTAGTAGATGCCAGCAAAAAACTGCCCTCACAATGTTAGGTACACTATAATTTCCTTCGTATTTCCATATACGTATTACATGCATTTTTCAACTATAATATTCAAATTAAGCCTATTTTATTCCAGGAAAACGGTAGCAGATAGCTTGGATAACAATTTTTTTTTCGAATTCAGCACGCTTTTTCCAGTTAGGAACAACCATGAAACCTTTTGTTGCAATTCGTGGTGGGTTAAGTCACGGAGTAACTGGCCTATAAGGTATTTTAGGTGTTTGGAGGCGGCCATTTTGCTATTTAATGTCCGCCATCTTGGATTACCTTAATGCCATTAGTTTCCAGATACTCTGCATCGAAAATGTGGGTGTAGACTCAAAGACGAAGTCTCTAGCTGAATTTAAAGTCAAGTTATAACGCATTTTAGGTGTTTGGAGGTGGCCATTTTGGAAAAACAAGATGGCGGACGTACGCAGGGATCAACAATTTTGGTGACAAGTGAAATTCAACACTAGATGATGTTAAGATGCTATTGCAATTGAAAAACCAGACTTGGCAAATTGTCTAAAGTAGAAAACAACTGCCCCCTCACTAAATGTTTTATCGTTGATATGCCCTGTTGTTACGTTTGAGTTGGAAACTTAAAAATGATGTCAGGGTAGGCAAAAATTAAAAGTACTGATCGCAAGCCCTGTACCAGTCTGTAATGCGGAAAGGCCCATCCGCAAAAGGGCTGCACGTTTCAAGTAATTAAAAAATCGTGTTTTTCTTCCTAGTGTAGGTTCAACGTAATGAAACGAACATTTTGTTCCATAAAACCTAGCCGAAAAACTTTAAAGGTACCCACCTCTGGCTGCTCATACTGGGCACTTTCTTAAACAGCTCAGCGACCGACTTCACCTAAACCGATTGATACGTCCATGAACAAAATGGCCAATGTCACGAAAGAGTGTTTTAAGAAAATTTGCTCGGCGTCATACCCACACGGGCCAGCAAGTGTGCGCTGTCGAGAGCGTTACTAAGCAGTTTTATGTTAAATACTGATTGATGAGTAAGTTTATTATTTATAATTGAGTGACTTTTTACGTTATTCCAGCTTAATGGGGATGCTGTCTTTGTTCGACGACATTCTGCCACATTTCTTTATTACGTTGACATAAATAATGTTAGCGAAGAACCAGGCCCAACGGAAGCAAATTATTAGTGGGGAGGGGGGGGGGGTGATTCCAATAATAATACTTAAGCTAAACATTATTATTTTTTTTATTATTATTTTTTATTATTATTTACTTAAATTATTAAACATGTTGCAATCTTGCAGCTTCACTCATCACTTTCTATGTCGAGATAAAAGCTTCCCGAAAATTGGTGACATGTGTTCAAAACACTGGACAAAAGTGTTAACCACTCTATCTCTTGCTTCCTTGTACACATGTAGTACCATCAGATGGTTTAGTCTATCTAGTCTCACAGTCGAACGCAAATAAGTTGCATTTGTTTTTAATAACAATCAAAATTCTTAACCATTGTGATCTGTAATGATTACTAGTAGCAAGGGTAATAAAATTCATATTAGGCCTACCCTTGCTAGTAGTAAATATATCTCAACAAGTGAAGAGAAAAATTCAGGTTTTATATCTGCATTATTTACGGGAACGCCACCAAAGCGGCCGCTACTGCCTAAAATTTATGAAAGTCGCTACTGCCCTTTGAATGTGGAAACGCCGGTTTTTGCCAGCGCCGCCGCCGAAGAATGTTTTACCAGCGCACTGCTTAGTGGTAAAAGGTTGATTTGTCAGTCAGGGCAGCTTACCATCCCAGACAGCGAGTGAGCAACTTGGTACTTCACTCGCACTGGCCAGAAAAGGGTCGCAATGGAACGAACGAATATGACGAACAGCATGCGTTTTTGCAGATATTTTTTTTTTTAATTTTTCCGTCGGCCCTGCGAAGAACAACTGCATCATCAGTGGGTGCATTCAGCGGAAATACCGCCTGGTGCTGAAGGTGAGCCAGATGCTTCATCGGTGACGTCACGGTGAGGGATCGCAAAATTCCCCATGTGTTTAAGACCGACTTTGGCGGGCTGTGGCGACTACGCTGCGCATTCCGCACACTTTAGGAAAGTGTCTACCGTGTATTCCAAGTGTGCTTCCGTTCGCGACTCAAGTTAATTCCAGAAGTGCACAATGCATTCCCTTGTTTGGACGCGTGTTATACTTGTTTCGTGGCGGGGACTTGACACAAAAGAAATAGTTTTTCATCTGCATTTATTTTAATATGTTGCTTAATGTTAGTTGGTTCAAACTCCTACAACAGTCTCGTGTAGACAATAACTGTATACACATAAGGAATGCAGTCGTTAAACTAGCTGCAAGGGGCACTGGAGATAAAAAAAACGTCTTTAGTCCGGCTAATGCTGTCAAAGCGTATTTCTTAGTCCTAAAAAACGTTGCTTCTTCCCTTACACTTCGAAACGTGTAGTAACGTTGTAGATCGGAAGGAAAAAGATTCCACATGCTGAAATAGCTGCCAACAAATCCAAAAGATTGAGCATTTTTAATTCCTAACAAATCCTTGTTCACAGCATTGGCTTGGCAAACTACGCTGCTATTTTTACCTTCTGGTATATCTAGTGCCGCTTGCAGTTAGCTCAACGACTGGCACCAGATACAAACTACGCACTGAATAAGGAGTTATTCTCACTGCTCTACACTGGCTATAGAGAAATATTCCGGCTTCATGCATGGCCAACGTTGGCCAACCTTGGCCATGCATGAAGCCAGTATATTTATATTTTTTACTGCTTTAGAAGACAAACATTTGCTGCGTTAGATGATCGTGTCAAGGACAACCAACGTTTACTGTCCAGATTGGCGGCAACTAGCGCGCAGAATGGTAGGCCTAAGCATTTTTAGGGCTACAAACACTAAAACAAAAAGAGATAAAAAAGACTGAGCTGAAATTCTGTTAGCCCTTCTTTTGTTTAATGCATGAATTGCAGTCCTTGAAATGATTCAATTTATGCCTTAAATATTGCTTAAGGACGACTGCAGTATGTATAGGATTTGTCTGTTTACTCCAACTTTACCAAAGTGATGTAAATAAAGTATTTCCGCACAGTAAGCAATGTTAGCGTAACTGGTGGTGTTACAGAGCGGAAAGCCAAATGGGCTCTGGTTATGTTAAATAAATTCAGATGCAAACCTATTTTGTCACTGAGTCATGACAGAATGGGCTTCGTCCTTTGGTCTCAAAGGCCGAGACTTCAATGTCCCGCTCCGACAATTAAGTCCTAAAGACAACCGAAATAAGTTTGCATCCGTATTAGTAAACGCGGTAGCCTTTAATGTAAGGTTTGACTTCGGTCTCCCATGTTCAAGCCAAAATTTTGATGCATAATTTATCCGCCCTCTTTCAACATTTTCTACTGAAATTCGGAATATGAGCTTTGAGGGACTTGGCCAACATGTGGACCAACTTTTATTAATTTCCGATTTGTCACATTGGAGGTCTGGACTTAAGCTGGAATCGTAAGTTTCATTATTGTCTTCTATGGTGGTTATCTTTGTAGGACACGTTTATACAGTTCACTCTACAGACTAAACCATTTGTCGTAGAAAGCTGGTTCTTAGCTCATTTGAAAGATCTACTTCCGCATATGTGCCCTTTATAGAAACAGAAATTTCGATTGGTCGTCCCGTTTCGGAGTTACCGGGCCCTGAACGATCCGTTTAATTGTTTTACATTGTTTTAAACATTGTTTCTATGCAACAATGCCAATTAGCAAACGCCAGACGCATGGTGTAGACTGAAGATTCAACAAATGCTAACAATATTGGTTGACCAACAATTCACTCGCAATTTCAGGAAACGTGAAGAGGAAGTGTTATCCTTTTCACGTATTGGTTTATAATGATTTCACGTCATTCTCCCGTGTTAAAGTTAAAATGTCCGTTGCCCATTTGGCTTGCCGTCCTGTATTACAAATAACGGGAAAAGCGACTGATAGAGAACTGCGGACAAACCAACATCCAAAAGAAAGACTTCCATTGAATGAGCGAGCGAAGCAAGTGATATTCAGTGCATTTGAAATGAGTACAGCAAGTAAACTTGGTATGTTAACGTATCACGAATTAGAAAACAAAAACAAACTCGTTTGATGTTTAAAGTAAGGTTTAACTGATCCGAAGTCAAAACAGCAAAGTGACACAAATAAACTTTCCTGTAAAGTGTCACATACCGCACTGTTCCCGTACTGTTTAGTCCACGTGAAACCTTACTGTTGTATTCAACCATAAGACACGTAAATAAAATTAAAACTATATCCCAACTTTAAAAATTATTGTATGAATAATATAGTGCATAATATAGGCTACACACTAGCCTACTTCCGAGGCTAAATTTTTCAGCATCATTCTAGTCAAGTTGTCTCCTTTCAGTCCATCCTATTGATGTATACACCACTTTTCAAGATTTCATATTCACGACTTCAGGACTGATCTTTTTATTTTCAAAGACATTTACAGGTTTTCAAGGAGTCGCACGAACTCTGAATTACTTAATCTGAAGGTCTGTACTAAGCACACTAAATTTGTGGTTTTTACGATTTTTCAGCGATGTCGCTTAGCCAAGTAGAATAAACCAGTCAGACCTATCGTGTTTTAAAGTAAAAACTGTGAAAACATGTGAATACAGCAGTAAGGTTTCACGTGCACTAAACAGAACAGGAACAGTGCGGTATGTGAAACCTTACAGGAAAGTTTATTTGTGTTACTTTGCTGCTTTGACTTCGGATCAGTTACACCTTACTTTAAACATCAACCAAGTTCGTTTTTGTTTTCTGATTTATGTTAATGACCACATCCCTTTGTTTTTAATCGAATCGTTTTTCTGTATGGCAGATTATTTAGAAAATATTGCAACACAGGAAAGAATCATCAAGAAAGATTACACGTTTAAACTTTTAACAGACTCTCAAACTCACCCATTTCAATCAGATTATGGTAAAAACCGTAAAAATACGAAGCAAAAAAAAAACTGACTACATCACATAGAATGCCACAAAATGTCATCCGGAGTAAAAAGCTGCCACCAATAATTTTAAGCTGATTTTTAGTGCGTTATGAATGCCAAGTTGATTGGCAAAACACGTCAACTCATACCTTAACATCCTTTCACTCGAGCTTGTACAAGTTGAAGGACCTTGGAAGGAATTTTTTTCGCTACTTTTTTAGGAATTTCTGAAGCGAAGAAAGTGAAAGCTCTTAAATGTGGAGACAAAGTTTCACGTCAAACTACATGAAAATGTAAACATGGACGCTTTATACTCAACACAACTGTCCTCAGAAATCACAACTAGGCCTGTATAGTTTACCATTGAAACTGAATCATCTACATATATATAATATAATACGGAGCAGGCGGCCAAGTCACCGGCCACGCCATCCGTCGTACAATCAAGTACCCCACCCTGTAGTGCCATCTGTTGACGGGATTCGCCTTCAAATTTGGATTGGAACACTTTTCCAACGTCTTCGAACAGATGGCGCCACTTACCAAACCTGCCATGTCGCCGTCTATTGACGGCTTTGGACTACAAGTTAGGGTTATAACAGTTTTTCCAAAGTCTTCAAAGAGATGGCGCCACTTACCAGACCTGCCGCACCTTTTTTGGGTTCGTTTTTTGGTATTGTTGTGGTACCAAAGCGCCAACAAAGTTTTAGTCGCGTGGACTGTGCCATTGTCGGCGTTTGAGCTAAAAAAAAAAAAAAAAACCGTGTCTACTAAACCAGACAACTTTAAACCAAACGACGATTGGTTCTTAATTTCGATGGGCCTCGAAATTGGCAGCCTGATACGATGGAAAGGCGCATTTATTACCTAAATGTTCACTTCCAGAAAGGAGTTGAATTGTTTTTAAACGGACGGCAACAATCGTTGCTTGCAACAATGTCGCCATGCACGGTACCGACGTGAATTGTTTCAAAGGATTAACTTATGGGGTTACTTGCTTACTGAATGCTGGATTTCTCAGTGATACGTATTTTTAGCCTTCAGTCAAACACACGCCAGCGACCTTTCCGGGGCTACACCAGGAGAAAGTTTGGGGAGGGGGAGTCGGGCAAGCGTGTATGGGGGAGGGGGCAGGAGTGTGGGGATTGGGGGTTAAAGTAATTGTGGGGGAGAGGGCATATGTGGGAGCCATTCACATGTTCGGTCTTCAGTTTGATAAATGTAAAACCAAAGACCAAACACCTGGAGGGAGGCGGGGAGGCGGGCACAACTAGTCCTTAATAATGAGGGTGAATTGCATTGTGTCTCTATTGTGTGTATTTAAAAACGCAGACACAATACAAAAGCAAAATTTTTACAATTTTATTTCAGACAATTTTCCACAGCAGCTTCAGCAGAAATAAAAAGAATTCGGTCCTCCCCTACCCAACATATTAGGCGTCTTCTAGTGATATTCATTGTATTTAAAAAAAAAAAAATTGATCTGTTCATTTTTCCATTTTATTTCTATAAACATTTCTATCTTAACGCAGGTATAAGAAAACAAACGGCATATAAGACTGACGCAATTGACCCATCATGGGAAGAGGTAAGATCAACATTTAATCCTTTACGCACTTAAGCGAAATTTGTTTAAATTCAGCATTACCTTGGACGTGGAGTATCGTTACTTTCAGGGGAATTTCACAGGAGAAATTAATTTGTCTTCTGTACTTCTGATGCCCTTAACTCAATCTATCTGACATTTGTTGGCAATATTATCTGCATAAACACACAACAGTTCCTCATGTTATAATACATCGTGATGGGAAGAGTGGGGGGTGGGCGGGAGTAGAATTTCATCCCTTCATGAAAACGGCTTTGATGACGTTTTTATTTCTTGTGTTTGAGGCACATGAATCGAAGCGATAAACACCAATTAGCGTCATTCTGTCTGTTCATTCTTTGGGAATGAAAAACAAATTCCAGAATGTCTGAACCGATTTTCATGAAATTTGAGCATGCAAAGAAACTCTCCTAAATTTATTGTTTGCATCCAAATTGAATCAAAATTCGGCGAAAGTTAAGGCCACAGTTTAAGAATGGTATCGTACCATACTAATTCTATGATATTCGATTGTCAGCACACAAAGCATTACTGAACTGGAACAATCGAATGCCAATAATTACTCAGAAGGCATTTTTAAAGGCTAATGCGATTGTTATAATGCTAAATTAATTATTACTAGCTGTACCCCCGGCGTAACAACGCCTGTCTAGCCAGTTCCCGCATACCTGAGCGAAATAATGTAGTGGACAGTATGGAATAAAAAGGGAGACGACTGCCCCCTGCCTCCTCCTCCGGACTCCCCTGCGGCCTACCCCCTTACATTCTACCATCAGATTTCTCCCCTCCCCCCCCCCCCCCGGGCCTGGATTCCCATATTGTGTGGCCTGAATATCCCCATCCCTGCTTCCCCTCCCTTTGAATCCCTGCTGGTTTGTTTTGTTATGGAAGTAAATTTTGTTTTCAATGGAGGACGCTCAATTGCCCATTTCTCTGTTCTGATGCCAAGCGCAATAAACCCAACAACGGTCGTGCATGCAGTGATTGTTACTCAACCAACTTTGAAACTCTTCAAGTCGTCTAAAAGAGCTTGCATTTACCGCAATATTTCGATTGTTACTGATTTTTACAGGCCACATCCGTTTGTTTGACATTGTCGGTCGCTCGCCCTCTTTCAATACACGCCCTCTTTCATTGCAGTGCATAATGATGAATTTGCTAGCCCAACCTAAGCGTATCTGCATAATAACTCTGGATCCTGGCTGAGCTGATAAAAGGAAAGTTAAAGGAAAACCGGAAGGACAACAATCACTTTAATCGCTTCTCATTGTTTTCGTGCACGTGTAATGTCTTTGCTACGGTGTCTAACAATTCCTGGTGCACGTGGTAAGGATTGAAAACTATCGTCCAAACCGTTGATTGTTGATGGGTAAAGTGAAAGTGAAATGAAATGGAATTGTTGAACGATGGCAGCCGATGTTGATGTGCTCCTTCAGGAGCTATGGAGAAAGAAAGTGTTATCGGACAGTGACATAAATCTTGGGGTGGTCACAGATGAGGTCTTTGCTCAAGTGATGAGGGAAGCTCAAAAGCGTGGTATTAGCGAAAGACGTGTTAGAGAATTTGGAGTAGATACAGTGCCAAAATCCAGAGGTAAACAAGATGGCGGGAGAGTCATGGCAACTGATGCAAGGAGTAAGGAGCAAGGAGATACGACAGGCAAAGGAGCGGCGGTAAAAGCTGTGAAGCTGTTTAGCACTGCTGTTGCGGATCGGGAGAGGACGGTGTGGGGTGACAGTGAGGTTGAAGCAGAGGGAGAAGATGAAGTGCAGCATGAGGAGGAGCAAGAGCGAAGGCACTCCAGAAGTTTACAGGCCTTGAAGAGACTGTATGGAGGAGGCCTCACTAATGTTAAAATGCCAAAGTCAGTAATCATAGTGTGTGGAATGGCGGGTAGACCATACTTAACCACTCAAGTTTATCTTGCGGTAGCGGATGTGGTTGGAGCGGATGAGATCGTGGGTGTTGGCACACTAAGAGTGGGCCATGTGTTTGAAGCAGAAGTGAAGTCATTTGCTGCGAAACAGAGGCTGCTTAAAGCCAGGCTCACTATTAACGAATTTCCAGTCGAGATATTTGATCTCCATGAGCAAACCGTTCAAGCTCGTCTGCTGTGGTTACCCAGGGGCATCACACCGCAAGAGGTAGCAGTGGGCTTCGCGCGCATTGCAACATTGGAAAAGCATGAATTCGAGAAGCTGAGCATACGAGGCAGAGTAGTATGTGAAACGACGGCTCGTTACATAACTCTGCGACTGAGAGAGGGGATGATGATGGAAGACGTGCCGGATGTCATCACGATTAGAGGCATTCAGACACTTGTTCTAGTCAAAGATCGCGCGCCTCAATGCTTGAGGTGCGGAATGAAAGGACATTTCCGTCGCGCGTGCGCGAGCCGCTCGTGCGACATATGTGGGGTCTGGTGCGACCCAAGACATCTTTGCCCTCATCTGCAAGTAGCGGTAAGAGACAGACTCGTACAACGAATGTCACAGAATGCAACGCAGCAGTTGCAGCAGCAGCAGCAGCAACTGAAGGCAGATGCGAATGGTAGGCAACAGCTAGTGCAACAATTGAAGTATCAACAAAAGCAGCAACAACAGCACATTCAACAGCAGCAGTGCAGTGCTGCTCAAGTGTCCCTGGGGCTGCCTGCCATGAGCTCAAGCGCCCCTTGTCTCACCGCGGCTCTGGAAATTGCCGAGTTTCGTGAGCCTGATCCTGATGCTATTTCGGCAGCAGAAGACATGAGAATTCTTGATGGTGAAACATCTCAGCATGTGCGTGTACGTGACAGTGATGGACCATGGCGTACTCCTCCAGCGAAAAGAAAGAGAAAGAGGAAGAAAAGTTCTGGATCGCCGATACCAGTGTTGTCTCAAACAGGAAGCCAACAAGACAACACAGAAAGGGAAGATGGTGGCGAAAATGATGGTGGTATGTTTGTAGATCCAGTGGAAGTAGTGGTTGTGAGTGATTCGCAAAGTGCTGACGATCAAGTATGGGTAAGTGCAGTAAGCGGGGCTGAGGGCCAACTTTCAGAAACGGCCCTGGAATCACAAATCCAAAACAGTCAAATTATATTGAGCTGCAGTGAATCAGAGGGAACAGGAGATGTAGGAGGGATAGGTTAGGTAAAGTTACGTTAGGTAAGGAATGAATACATTCGCACAGCCTGCATGCTATAAAATTGCATCTTGGAATGCTCGTGGAATACAGCGTAAGTTGGAAGATATTGAGTTGCTCTTAGGACATGTGGACATTTTGGGCGTTCAGGAAGTTAACAATATGCAGGGTTTTGATGCGTCTGGTTGGAATGCAGATTTTATACTATCGGATTTAAAAGTTGGTGTTTTCATTAAATGGGCAGTGCCATACAGGGTTATGAAAATTGTGCAGCCGGTTAGAGGCATTGACGCTGTAGCGCTTAAAGTAAACATGTGCAATAAATGGGTCTGTGTTGTCTTTGTACATGTGACAGGCAATCCGACAGTCAACCAGTGGTCAATGTGGTTTAGTCAGTTTGCGGCGCCCGTCATTATTGGTGGTGACTTCAACAGCCATCATTATGATTGGGGTTCTCTGCGATCTGATGCTCGTGGCAACAGACTAGCCAGTGTAATACACAGTCAGGATCTTACGATTATGCAAGACGGAACGCCTACATTTATTAGGTGGAGGCACAACGGGGTCCATGAGTCAGTTTTAGATTTTTTGTGTGTTCGCGGAACATGGCAGAGCAGTTTAGGTTAGATGTATCAGATGATTTGCGTGGAAGCGATCATTTCCCAGTGGCTTTATGCCCTAGTAAGCAGAAAATGCTTGGAACTTGGTCTGTGCATGGAACAGGAAAAGTTACTTCGAGGCGTCCAGTTATAAGTAATGGGATGTTTGGTGACTGGATTAGTAAATGCCCGCAGCGAGAGCGGCAGTGCGATCCTCCACGGGCTGATAGTCCTAAGTGGTGGACGAAGTGTTGCACTTCTGCAGTTAGAGATAGGCGTAAGGCGTATCGGCGTTGGAAGAGAGCTCCCAGTGAGAAGTTGTGGTTTATATACCGTGGTGTATCTGAGGAATCTCACTTCATTTTGAAGCAAGAGAAAGCTCTGTATAGTGATCGTTTGTGTGGGCGTGTAGCAAGCTCGAAATCGCTTTTGCAAGCGTGGAAATCGCTAGGGCATAGCAGGAGTAAAGTAGTGCAGACATGGGTTTATAGTATGGCAGCAACCATGACCGACCGTCAAGTGTTGCGGGGAGTGGAGATGGCAGATGCCTTCAACGCGAGGTTTGCAAGTGTGTATAATCTTGCAGAAGGTATCTGTCCTCCTCCGGCTGCAGCTGAGGTAGTTTCGGATGTTGGAGGTGTACCGTGGCAATTCTCAGAATTCAGAGCATCCCTGTCAAAGTGCAAGGCTAACAGTGCTGTAGGTATAGATGGTGTAGGTTATGATACCATTCGTGGTCGCACGGAAGCAGAACAGCAATCGCTTTTGTCTTTGTTTCAGCTGGTGCTAGACGGCTGCCCTATTCCTCCGTCATGGCTTTTCACGGTTCTTGTTCCAGTCCACAAGACTGGCAGTAACAGGGCAGAACTAACAAGTTACAGGCCGATTGCACTGTTATCATGTGTCAGGAAGATTTATGAGAGGATGGTGGTCAGACGGCTAAGCTGGCACATGGAATACTATGACTGCTTAGCAGGAGTCCAGTTTGGGTACCGCCCGAACCGCAGCGCCCAGGATGCTGTTTTGTTCTTGCTGTCCAGCATACGTGAAGCGTGGGCACAGGGTAAGGTCGTTTTGGCTGTCTTTTTGGACATCAAGGCGGCCTATGACACTGTGTCCATAGCCTGGGTCAAAGCTTCTTTAGTGAGAATGGGGGTGAGTGCGCGGTTAGTAGAGACAATAGAGGCATTACTTGGATCAAGGGTTTTTGTGACAAAGATAAATGGGAGCTGGTCGGCGGAAGCATCAACCAACAGAGGATTGCCGCAGGGAAGTTGCCTCAGTCCGACGCTGTTTGCTGTGGCGATAAATGAGGTTTTGGTGGAGATTGGGCTGGCTGCAAACATAGTCTGTTATGCAGATGATGTGGCCATCTGGTTTGTAGGTGATGTGGTTGGAATTCTAGCTGAGGAGGCGCAGAGGACTCTGGATAATGTGCAGCGTCTTCTTGGCGTACGAGGTCTGCTTTTGGCCCCAGCCAAGACTGAGGTGGTGGTTTTTGCAAAGTACACTAAAGTGTCGCTTGAACAAGTACGGTTGAGGGTTGGAGATCAGGTGATTGCTCCGAAGCGAAGTGTTAAATACCTTGGTGTTATTCTAGAAGCAGGACTTGACTGGGCAATGGATGTAGTGAGGGTGAAGGAAAAGTTGCAGATGAGAACTGCAGTTCTGCGGGCATTGTGCAAAGGGAATTATACAACACGTGGTGCACTGTTGGCTGTGTACAGAACATTCATCCGATCAGTAATGGATTACCACCTGCCATTTCTGTCAGTTTCCAACAAGCACCTGAAGTCGCTCCAAGTTGCTGTGAATGTGTGTCTGCGTTCAGTAACGGGGTGCATTGCGTCCACCCCGGTGCAAGCGCTCTGGGTAGAATGCGGCGAGTTACCAGTGGAGCTCAGGGCTAAGGAACTACTTGCTGCACTGTGCTTGCGTAATTTAAGCCGGGGAATGAGTGACCCAGTGGGAAAGATTTTGGGGGATTATGAGCGACTCAGTGAAAAGGCACGTAGTATTTTAGGAGAGGCGGGAGCTGGAGTGTCACTGCTATGTCAGATCACGGGGGAAACTCTACCTGTGGCCTGTGCCAGAGCACTCAGTCCCTGGAACTGGTGTTCAGAGTTACGGCATGTTTTTCAGCCGAATGGTGCTGACTGCGAGGTCTTCTGTGATGCCTCCTACTGTGCTGCAATGCAGACAGGAGGGCTCGGAGTGGTGATCCCGTCACTGAAGTTAGAGCTGCAGCGCAGAGTAGAGATGGTGACATCGAGTATGCTCTGTGAGCTACTTGCCATCTCTGTTGCACTTGATGTGGTTGGTGAGTTGCAGCTGCCCTCCTTTGTGCTTTACACTGATTCTCAGGCTGGGTACAAGCTGCTGCAGAAGGCTTGTGAAGATCTCACTGTACACGATCCGTTAATTTACACTATCCTCTGGAAGCTTTGGGTAGTTGCGCGTAGCAGTTGTGTTGGGTTGCAATGGGTAAAGGGGCATAGTGGTATCCCTGGGAACGAGCAGGCGGATGGTCTAGCACGTGATGCATTGGAGGGATCGTGCCAGTCTGTTGTTCCGGTACTGTCTGCAAGGATGCGTAGACCGCTGATCAGGAATTGGGTTATGGGAGTGTGGCAGCAGGATTGGGAGGGAACGGATGCAGCTAGAAGTTTTTTTGCTCTTCATCCCGTGTGTAGTGCGGCACTGTGTCTCAATAGAATGATGTATTGGGAAGCAAAAGTTGTATCGCGGTTACGAGTGGGCCATACTCTCCTGCGGTCACATACGTTCCGGTGGGGATGGGTGGGTACGCCACATTGCCAATCGTGTGGAATTGATGAGACGCCAGAACATGTCCTCTGGCACTGTAAAAAGTATGCTACAGCAAGGTTACTGTTAGCTCCCTGGATGCGGGAATTGTCCACTGTCCAGGAGTTGCTGTCTTTGACGACTGGCCGACATCCACTTTCAAAGCTCAAGATGATTGCGAAATTTTGTCGTGTTGCAGGAGTGAGTGTGTAGGGAGTCAAGAGTGAGGGTCTCCTGTTCTCTCCATGCGGCAGTAATAGCGGTTACCTGCCGAGCACAGAACACCAGTTTGGTGAGCAAGGCTCTAGTGAAGCCCACTGGAACTTTCCCTTTATGGGAGAGAGAAGGTGGGTGGGTGACTTGTACACAGTGGAATGATCTGCAGTTCAGCGGCTGATGGTGATAGTGTGTGCAGTGTAGTGCTGTGAAAGTCTCCAAGGAGTGAGAGCAGCGCAAGTGCCAGTGCTTTTGAGTGCTTCTGAGTGTTTATATTGCCCGCTGGAACTTTCCCTTCATGGGAGAGAGAAGGCGGGACCAGATACACAGCGGTGGGTGCGGACAGTGCTGCACTGTTTCGCAATTGTGAATCTAGTTTAGCAGTGTTGCAGAGTTGTTTTATGTTGTGGTGAGGTTGATAGTAGTAGTTGCGTTGTAGTTGAGTTGCTTTGTTGTAAGAGTAGTGTGTTGTGTATTTAGTTTTAGTAGGGCGTACGGCTTTGGGCCACGGCTCTAAATAAACATCGTGAAAGAATCCATGTTTCAGCTAAATGCGTATAGTTTTAAATCAAACTAAGCTACGTTGCTCGAAACTGGCAGCTGGAAACGATGCAATGGCTTATTTAATTCGCAACTGAAGGCTTTCAGAGCTGAGCTGATTGTTTCAAACTGGACAACAACAATCACTGCTGAGCACGAGGCTGATCATTGCTATCTTGCAAAGTAGTCATTTACGATCAAAGCTCTGTGAGTGAAAACAAAACAATAATGAGCCATTGTTAGGCCGCCATAGGCCGGCGATTTACTTCTTTCCTCTCCCAGAAAAGGAAAATGCCAAAGCAGCCGTGCTAAAGGTTTCAACTTTTGTTCTACGAAAGCTTATTTATTGACTTCCCACAGAAAAATTGTTTCATGCAAAGATGATGGTTCAGCGCTCACATTCTTTAAACGGGGCATCCTGTGATTTCAGCCACTGGATGCGCAGATTCAGTGACTGAGGCCAACAAAAATCACCGTTTGTCAGCCAGTGTTCGTAAAAATTGGATTGAAGAAATTTTAATCCGTGAAAGCGTTTCTTAGCCAGTGTGTGCGAAAATGGGAGTGGGGAGTTGGGAGTGAGAGTGGGGAATGGGCAGTTGGGAGTGCGAGTGGGAAGTGGGGAGTTGGGAGTGCGAGTGGGGAGTGGGAGTGAGGGGGTTGGGAGTGGGGAGTGGGAGTGAGGGGATTGGGAGTGGGGAGTGGGAGTGAGGGGATTGGGAGTGGGGAGTGGGAGTGGGGCCGGGAGGGGGTGAGGGGAGTGGGTCTGTCAACTTAATTCATGACCGGCCCCGTGCGTAGCACGGGCTTCCTCTAGTTATATATATACAGAGAGAGAGAGAGATAGATAAGAGATCGTCGGATGAAAATTGTATACTTTACTATGCTGGACCCGTGCATGCTGCACGGTGGATTAAATTTAGCGGACTTCACCTCTACTGATGTTCGGTCTTCTTAGGAAAGTAAATCCCATTTTCAATATATTTAATCCCCGTCCCGCCCACATTCAAGGAATATGGATCCTGCCATTTCCTTTAACTGTGCTACTGTGGAGAGTATTATGACTGTCACATCTGTGACTTCCGTATTGATAAATTCATCAAATCCAGAATTAACGTTATGACGAGCATGGAACAAAAGGCGACTACCTGCCTCCTCTTGATTAAATTTTAAGTCAAGGGCTTCATTTGCACATTCTTGTTGAAGATGGTAGCAATACTCGTTATATGTAATAAACATCACACAGCTCTCCAACCTTTGCAAATACTTTAGAAGCTGCCAATTCTTTGCAAAGAAATATTATCAGTTCTTTCTTGTTTGCTGAACAACGTAAAAACTGCTTCCAACTACGTACTTCCACAACCCAATGAAAAAACAAAACCTGAAAACATTTTCTGACATGAAGAAAAAGGAATGTGTCAAGTTGAAAGACGACTTTGTGATAAAGGCTGAAAGAGGATTATTTGCCCAAATGGCAATAAAAGCACAGAAAAGGGAGCTTGACATGAAAAGTGAATTGAGTTATGCACTGGGGCCTCTTCCATGAGCAGTAACTAGCTCCACCTGATGGAGCTATGGGGAAAATCATGTACTAACTAAGTCATGTACTAACTAAAGATTATGCACCAGCAGAAAACATTCCAGATAAAGCAGCATAATGTCATTGATGGCATGTGTCTTGTGTAGAAGATAACAGAAGCACCACAAACATTTGGTCAAGTTGCAGAGAAACTTTTTACACGGATTATAAATGAATCAAGAGTCTCTCCTTGAATAAAATGTCGTGTTTGGTACCAGGAAGTTTCAATTAAAAACTTTGAAAGAAGAAACAAGAGTAGTTGTTGAGACCCGGCAAATAAAGCATATTACTGCTGCTCACCCATTACATGGTTGGAAGCAGTTTTATGTTGTTCAGCAAACAAGACAGAACTGACAATATTTCTTTGCAAAGAATGGCAGCTTCCTAAATATTTGCAAAGGTTAGAGAGCCATGTGATGTTTAATACATATTACAAACAAAAACGTCAAGTGTGCCCTAAAAAAAGGGGTTATATGATTGAAGTTTCATTTTACTTGTTAAAATGTACACGGATAAAAATTGGTGATTTTTAATTGAAATAATCAAATGTACAATTCAGAAAATTGCATCTGTTTAAGTGCTGTTGTGCTTTACGTAACGTATATGATTGGTAAAGCACAACAGCACTTGAAGAGATGTAATTTTCTGAATTGTACATTTGATTATTTCAATTAAAAATCACCAATTTTTTTTCCGTGTACATTTTAACAAGTAAAATGAAACTTCAATCATATAACCCCTTTTTTTACGGCACACTTGACGTTTTTGTTTGCAATCCGTGTACCTTTTTTACGGCTATGGCGTCGCGGTATAAAGGTTTATGCACAGAGTCAATTGTTGCATGCACGAAGAATGGATCTGGAGTTTGCTGAGTGGCATTGTTCCCTAAATACAATGGTTAAAACAATGCAAAACAATCAAAATGATCGTTTAGGGTCCTATAACTCCGGAATGGATCGACCAATTGAAAAAATGGTCCCTGTTAAGTTGAAGCCCAGGGAAATTTCTGGCTCAGATCATGTTTCAGATTTTAGGTAGATGCAGTAGTTTTTTATGAAACCGTGTCAGTCAAGAAGAACAAGAACCAGAACAACAACAACAAGTGAACAGTTTTTAAATTTACGTGTGGCTTCCTACGTTTACTCTTGCACGGAATTGCATGTAATTGAAAAGTTGGTGTAAAGTTTGGAAAAGTTGCTATCTACTATCTGGCCAAGTTTGGTCGAAATATATTGAATAAAAACGGAGAAATTAATAATTTTAGTTTTGCTAGAGAGAGGACTTCAATCATATATTTCGCCGTGTATGATGACGAAAATTTCTACCATCTTCAACAAGAATGTGCAAATGAAGCGCTTGACTTAAAATTTAATCAAAAGGAGGCGTATAATCGCCTATTGTTCCATGCTCGTCATAAGATTAATTCTGGATTTGATGAATTTATCAATACGGAAGACACAGATGTGACAGTCATAATACTCTATGCAGTAGCACAGTTAAAGGAAATGGGAGGATCCATATTCCTTGAATGTGGAACACTGAATCGCCTTATGCACTCTACATGACCGAAATGAACGACTTTATTTATTGGTCCACATATTTGCCAACCCGGATTGGCCATAGTGTCAGGGTGCCCTCCCGTAGATTAGCATGGGGGCCTTTTCACATGTTATAGTTACAAGTGAAATTTCTGTTTAATCCATTTTTTTCTCGTTGTAATTTCCTGGCTGGTCTTAAATTACTCGACTATAAATGCAGCTTAGGGACCAGTCATTGTTTACCGCCTGGGGAGAAAGAAAGATTCATTTTTGGACCTCAAAAATGACACTTGAAGCCGTCAAAATTTCTAAAAACTCGTCAGCTTCTGGTGGCCCCCCCCCCCCCCCCCGGTTGATGTAAGTGTTTACGCGGTTTTGAAGCTGTTAGTATCACTATCATTTTTAATATACTTTCTAAAAAAGCCTAGCCTCCTCGCTAGTTGGTTTATTATATGAAACGCGACATAGGTAGGTGAAAAAAACATCGGTGTTTTACATAACATTTTTAATTGTCCTTTCAATAAGGAACGGTGCACGTTTTCGTTACAACTATCGTGGTAACTTGTCGTGTAGAGTGCTACTTACTTAATTTGGCTAAAGGAAATCATCTGCAGACAGTCTCAATAGGCATACGAAAGTAATTTTTTTTGGGGGGGGGGTCACATTATTTTGGACCTTGTATGGAGAGGTGAAGATTTTTCAGGTTTTACGTGGGGGTTGGGGGGGGGGGCCATTGAAAAATTTGGTGGTCACATTTTTATTTCTGTGCCGCCAACCCCCCTCCCCCCCCGCCATAAATAATGAACGGTTCCTTATAAGCTTCCATAACCCCTCCCCTCCCCCCCCCCACGAAATTGTGTTTGGGGGCCTTTTTAAAACGTCATGGCACGTGGCCCCCAGGGCTGCCAGTCCGGGCCTGCCTCTACCTGGGATGGATGATTTAAGTGGGTGTGATTCAGTTAGTGCTTTCGCAGGTAAGGGAAAGTATGTCGCCTTTATACTTAAAATACCAGAGTTGACTGCAACCCTCTAAGCTAGGTACTCACTTTGATGTTTCGCAGGATACAAAAGAAAAAAATTAAGGCCTTTGTATGCAGGTTGTACTATTCTACACAATACAAGAGTGCCAATGATCTACAGTACACTAGCTTCACGGCCTAGAAGGAAAGTGTTGAGTGTTATACTCTGCCACCATGCCAAAACACTCTATAGTGTATAGACACATTATCCATGCTAACTACCAGGGATTAATCTGGAAAAAAATCACTAGAATCACATCACAGGGAAACAGATTCTGGAAATTGAATGGATGAACTGCTCATCTGCCACTGATGCAGTTCTGTGTTCACTCTTCGTGTGTGTGTGTGTTCGAAACAAACTAGTTTGTGCAGACATGTTCAGGATTCAAACGTTCAGTTACTATATACAGTCTAATGATTCAGATGTAGAGGTAACGAACAACGATTGTATGGCACTATGTAAAAGGATTGTGAATCAAAATGTACTTCATTTATTAAAATGGTATTTTAAGAAGAGTAGGTGTGTAAGACCGTGAGAGACTCGTTTAAAATAAATGGAGGAGAAACAGGGTAAAATAAAATGTTATATCACAGCTCACAACTAAAAAAAATAAGAGTGAACAGCTAAGAAATAGTACGATGATATATTATACGAAAACCATCCATAGAACATAAACTATTCGACCCATCAAAAAATTTCTTCGAACAAACGTTATGTGGAAGTTTGTGCTTCGCAATTTTGTCCTATTCATTTTTTACCTAGGTTACAGAGACAGCAGCAAAAAATTGATTGTGTGCGCTATTTTTGGGCGCCATTTTGAAGATAGCAGCCATTAGCTACTTCGAAATTAAAAGTATCGTGCCAAAGTGGACTTCTGACATCGCCTTGAATCCAAAAAGGTATGATACATTTAATCCCCTAAATTGAGCCCAATCGTTCCCTGGCTCATCGTCTAAGTATGACCATCTTTACAAAGCAATATGTTACTTTGGATTTTCCAGCAACATTACATTCCAAACCTCCAACATTACCTTCCTTAACAACTGCAACAGCTCTTTCGTCGACATTGTTGTTCAATTCCGAACGGCTGCTTCAGCGAACAAGGGAAATAAGATTTTGCCCCGTCAGACTACAACCAAACTTTAGTAACAATACCCCCTTGTAACGTCCATTCAAAGTGTATTGTTAAAGCATCGTTGCTTGGTGGAATGACTGTTCCTTGATTCCAAGTTTCCCCTTCGACGAACAAGGGAAATTATTGTAACAACACGACGCATGTAAATAGGACAATCGGATCAGAATGGTTAAATAAATACAGACGCAAAGCTATTTACGTTGCCTTTTGGACTTAAATGTCATACTGCCTGAGTGGGGAATCGAACCCACGACCTTTTAAACCAAAAGCCAAGGTCCTACCGCTGAGCACACTGACACGGAACAAGTTTTAGTTCTTGTGCGTCTGTAGTATGTTTGTGTTTTGTGTGTATTTTTAACGTCCGAAATATTCAGTCGTTTTGGTTCTTTGACTAGTGATTGACACGTGCGCATACAGGTTGGTATGTCACATTCTTTTTCCCTACAATTGGACTTCAAATAGAGTTCGTTTCGTTCGAGTAAATTCTAAGCCGTTTTTTATTTGTGTACTCTTCGTAGCTGAGGGTTCCATTGAGATACGAGCTCTGATGCTCATTTCTAATTGGCCAAAGTTTTTTTTTTTTTTTTGTTCAGTTAATTATATAATGTTGATGCCTAAAACAATTAGAGGAAAGTTTTAACGTTAAAGTGTAAAATATAGCTTCATTACGATGATGTGTAGGCTGGACCGAACTGGTGGCACATGCGGAGAAGGGAACTAGGATGCAGCAAACATTTTTTTGTGTCGCATCTATTTGTGAAATCAACGATTATGTTTGTCTATTTAGATTCAACTTACTGTTTTAAGCAACTTAAATGTGCCTAATTATTTTATGCTATTGTCCATATATGCCTCCTTATTCATCAATGTACCAACAAGGTGTGGTTATCGTGGCTGAACGGTGAGAGAGCTCAGCTTGGTTGCTGGAGGTTTGCGGATCTGGTCGAACCCCTGGAAAGGGGATCTTGGCAAAGTCCCTGCCAGGACTGCCGGCCAGGTTAGTGTGAGAGGCTACCATGCTCCTTCAGCGGCTATGGGATGTATTCTGGCTAATTCTGGACAATCTTTTGGGCCCCGACAATGATTGGAGGTTTCCCGGATCGAATCCCTGGGCTGGCACCTCACTTCTCTAAAAAAAAATCTGTAATTGATCCGGTTCAGCCATACTAGCATTAATTGCTTCGGCTGACATAAGGCTCGTCAAAATTAATTTTAAAAAAATTGGAAAAAAAAAGTCCATTCGATATACAAATGTATTTTTCTCCTTTGCAGTTGGTTGTGTTCGATATTGCCGGCACGAAACCATTGATGCACGATGATACATTGGGAATACAAGTCAAAAGCCACGAAACACTTGGAGCAAACAAGTAGGAATGTTTTTTTTTATAGAAATAAACACGAATCGGTGTAAAGTGTGTCGGGGATGTAAGGAAAAAAAGAGAAAATACGCACAAAACAAATATGATGAAACTAATACATTATTTTACACTGAAACAAACACTGCAAGCTAACACAAGCAAGCTAACGAATACAACACCGTTCTTTTGGATAGCTCTGCCACCAGGCGCTAGATTTGCTGTTGAAATGATAACAGAAGTGACCGTGTTGTTTTAAAACGTACGAAACTGGCCCTAATAGTGATTTGTATTTATTTTCTGCATTCTTCACACTAAAACAACTTTCGCTATGGTATAGCAAATGGCTTTGTGTCGTTCGTGTAGTGCTCAGGGATACCAGCGTTATAGATTGGGTTTCCCTACTAACCCCTACTAAAAATCGGCATAGCCATCGGCTTCCACTTTTCAAATTTAATCACACTTTGTCACACTTTAAAACCACTCATTGGCACGAAAGGTTGGATCTGATAGTTGCAGAACTGCCCAGGGGTGGCGCCACAGGGGGGCAGGGGGGGGGGACGAGAGCCCCCCGTCGGGGAAGCCTTGCCCCCCTGTCGGGGAGTAACCGAGATTGTCGTCGGGGAACAGCCGGAATACGAAATCTTCATGACAACATAAAATTCGTAAAAATTTCGGGGAAAAAGGTCAAAATACAGTTGCCGTTTTGTTTGCCAGTAGTCCTACTGTTGCTACCTCATCATCTCCATAATAATCTACTCTAATTTTGTTTATTTAAATTCCCCAGTTAATTTAATTTGTAAATAAAATATATTAAAAAAAATAGAATTTCGGTCACAATTAGGTTTTTACGACCTCTCATGCTAAGGAATTTTTACGAAAAATATCCAAAATTTGCTTAACAACGTGGTGCAAACGTGTCTCGGGAAGGCGAAAATAGGCCCTCAAATAACGTAAAATGCGTCGGCTCTGCCCCGGACCCCGCTGGGGGAGCTTACAGCGCTCCCTCAGACCCGCAAGCTGGTTTCGTCGGACCCCTGCTAAAGTGGATCATAATTCAATAAAAAAAATGTTTATATTCTTTGCCCCCCTGTCGGGGAATCATTGCCCCCCCTATCTGGAGTTGGCTGGCGCCACTACTGGAACTGCCCTGCAGTTATTAAAAATCACTGAAAAATGTTTGGCGAATAGAACTGGTAAATATTTAAAAAAAAAAAAATCGTATCTGAACAATGTTATTACATACGTTTGCGTGATTACGACAGAAGGTATTCCATAATTTTTTTATTGTGTAATTTACTAGGATCTGTAACTATTACATAAGATGTATTATTGCACGTTGAAATGAAGCCCTTCTCCTGTTAAAAATATATTCGAAATGCATAAAGCAGTTTAATGCCCACTGTTCCTTGTAATTCTTCTTCATGCCTTTTTATTGTGATTAATCATGACAAACAACATAAAATGATTGTTCAACATAAAGTCACCCCACAATGCTTTATGCACAATAAACAATGTCAGTAAAAACAACCCACTTATATAGCTTTGATGCATAACGTCAATAAAAATAAACCTGTTTAAACCAGTTATAGTGAGAGTCGATTAGTTTTCTCTTTTGAATACAGCGATCGATATGCCTACTAATTGTCTAACAATTGAATAATTACCCCTCCTAAGAATACAATCCAAACTCCCAAATGATTTATTGGTCGCAGTTCCATGACGCGTATGCAACTGTAAAACCAGTGGTCAACTGCATTTCTATCTTTTGATCAACTGCGATGGATGGCACGGCGGCGCACACCTCTCAATTGAAGACGAGCCCACTACGATTCTTCTATCGGTTTCATTTTAAACTGTTAGTTTATACACTAGTGAACTGAATCACATTAAAAATATTCAGCACCGTTTGGCAGTTTTACGATACGGGAGGCCTCCAAACCGTTTAGTCTCGGCGTTTTGAACATTTCTTTTATCCGACTGCGACGTTGCCACATCGCACGACTGATAAGGATGAAATATCTAGATAGCACAATCATTGCCCAAAAGTAGTTTTATGAATTTGCTCCCCCTCCCCTGACAACAAAAAAAAAACAAATGTCATACAGTAGAAGTTGTTTTAAATGTTTCTCCTCCTCCCCCAAAGAAAATGTACTAAGCACTAAAGCCATGAACGATTGTCCAAACAAGTAGCCCAAGTCTACGAGACTACGTTAATTTCGCATGCCGGCATTCGACTATAGAACTTTACTTTGCTATCCAGTTATTCGTATAGATCAGTGGGGCCGCGTGCCAACGTCAAGGACCTAGAATAATTTCAGCGAACGCCAGTCATTGGTCAATTGGTGGTGACGTCAACTGCTGACGGACGCTACATAGTTCCCAGTCATTGGCCGGTGGATGGATGACGTCAGTCGGCTGAAGAAAAAATAACGAACTTCGTACGTTTGCTGCGAACAAAAATCTTTGATTATTTCTAGTGGAGGATTTCCCCAACGTATTCGACCCATTTACGAACTTAGACCTAGAAATGTGGCATAGAATCTGTGTGCAAAATTAGACAGATATCCGATAATTCGTTCAAACGCTATAGCGCGAACACACAGACAGACACCCAGACAGACAAACCGTTCGCATAAGAGTCTAATCGACTCTAATAAACAACTTACCTTTGCTTGCACAATGTAATAATTTTTTGCATCATCAAACAACTTTTACTTAGGATTTTTTTTATATTATCTTAGTGGCTCGTGGGATT
Organism: Lithobius niger; assembly: GCA_023313725.1. Classification (NCBI taxonomy): domain Eukaryota; kingdom Metazoa; phylum Arthropoda; class Chilopoda; order Lithobiomorpha; family Lithobiidae; genus Lithobius; species Lithobius niger. Next base: position 13,105 of record JAHWFP010108731.1, on the reverse strand, counting down.
CGCTGAGGCGTCCACTTTGCTGGTATCTGTGTGCTGTACTTGCTATCGTTTTGTGGGTGCCCCGAGCACTCGGTTCCTTCGGCTTGGTGGCCAAAAGTTGGCTGTTGATGGGCAAAAGAAATAAGTAGCCCCCTTGGCTTTGCTGCATAACGGTCACTGAATGCAACCCTTACATTTTTTGCAGCCCAGCGTCATTGAATGCAAACCTGCATTTATCTTTTGTGCACCACAATGTCACTGAAAGCAACTCATTTATCTTTGCTGCCCAACTTTAATCCACCCAAACTATTCGGCTTTACTTTACTTTAATACGAGAAAATGTAACTGTCTCTTTTTTTCGCATTAATTTCTTGTAGGGTTCTAGGGACAGCAGCCATTCTTCTTGGAAATATCTTATGTGCAAAAGGACCACAAACATTTGACATACACTTGGAAGACGGCAGTAATAAACCAGCCGTAAGTTACTGACAACATAAACGTATCAACACGTTGAAAGGGACGTTAATACAAATACTTTTTTTTAATTGGTACTTACTCTCTGGCTTTCCTGCTACAAACATTAAAAATAAGTAAAAACTTAGTTTATGATCAAGAATACAAAATAAAAAAAAAAAGCGGCCCTGGCCGTAGAATATGCTTCACATGGAGTGCATTAAAAAATTAACTTTCCTCTCCACCAAATTTCAATCAATACAGTTTTTAGAAGTATATAGTGTGCCACCACGAAAGGACATTCCATGCTTATCTGTTACATGCCTAATGATGTAAGTACTTAATTGTCATAATGCTCGTTGCTTTAAAAAGACGGCTCTCTAACATGCTCTTGTTTTCACAGTTAGAAAATGTTTTACTGGTTTTCGACTCTCCATGCTAATCCTGAACACAGAAGATAAACTCATCTTTAAAGTGTGGATTAGCAACTTAAAACCAAAGTAAACCAAAACCAATATTAGGGTACGAATAATTTAGGAGGTCTCTAAAAAAAACGCTTCAAAATTTGAAGGCGTAAGGTTCACTACGTTGACATAGTTACTAGTAACAATGCATTTTAGCTTGAGAAAAGTTGTACAGTACGTATACAAGACACAAGAAAGTGCCAACTAATGGACAGTATTGTTGCCTGGTCGCACTTAACCCCATTTTGCCTTTTCTCTCTATGGTGGTGTCGTGAGTGAACGCTGCCCACCCTAATTTAAACCTGCATGTAGGAATTTAGGTCAGTTAAAAATCCAGATTCAAATGCGTGAGAGTCTTTCAGTTTTGCCTAATCATGAATATTTATTTTTAGAATTATACGCATAAAATTCGAGTGGTACCAATATAAATTAGGTGGAGGTCATCAGTTCCTTCGCATGCACCAGAACGTTTCAAAGTGCTTGCAAATGTTTACATGGGTAGAAACGAATCGTTGGCGGATTCCAAACCAGGCAACAAAGTCGTTTTCGTCTAGTTGTGCCACATTCGAGAAAACAAAGTGCTCACGTCTCTGAAGTGCTTTCAAGTAGTCATGCAAACGTAGTGCGAGTTATGAGGCTTCTCGCTATGCACTTCAATAGTTGCTTTCCTAATTTCGTTGGTGTAGTTGTTTATGCTGTTAGTGGGTATGCTAGGTTAGTTGCCCTAGCCTTCACCGAGCAGGGTGCGTCGTTTCATCACGAAACAAAAAAAGTATACAATTTTTCCAAATAAATGAAGTCAGATGTGACATTTTGTGCTTTTAAGTCCTATAAAAATCTGATATCCACCCAAAACCAATTTCTTTTAAGGCTAACTTTTTCTGGAAACTTAACGGTTTCTCTTGTACTATTTTTGGTTGTGGGTGGACTTAAGTAATCATTTAAACTATTTTCTACTTTCAGGGAATACTATATTTGAAGTTAACATACCATTCTACAGAAGGTAAACTATACAAAACTAATGAAAAAAGTAATAGTTAAGGCCATACTTTTGCAGCAATGGGTTGCGATAAGGGATGTTTTCTGCCTCAGAGGACGTCAAAACTTTCCAATAAGTCCTTCAAAATTACCACACTGTAAATCGTTCTGACGTCAGTTATTTACTATGTTTTGTCTGCATTTATTCCACCATTAGCGCTGTTGTGAGCAAACAATGCATCAGCGTATTTGGCAATACTCGTGCAATAATGCCTAAGTTGACGACCATATTGTTGGTTGCCCATCATTAGATAGATTGAATTCGACCAAAAATGCACAAACATATACATCTGTCCATTTTTGTGTCCACGTTTACTGGGGCAGATAATCTAGTTTGAGTTCTTGCTCCCTAAAAAAGCAAAAAGGGACTGATCAGGATTTCTCCAGCTAAATCGTCCATCTCGGCGTCAACAGTGGGGCAGATAACCCAATTTGGATTCGGCTCCCTTAAGCAAAAAAAAATCAAAACTTATTGTGTTCGGTTTTGCTCCTGAAATAATCCAACCAACCATCCATTTTCAACTTATCGCTGGTGGTTTTGTTGTGGTAAGTATGCTATTGTAGTGATAGTATTTAAGTTTAGCATATAGCTGAGCGCATGAGTTGTAGCTCTTTTAAGCTCAATAAATTCAATTCAATTCATTTTTTAACTTATCATGTGCATCATTCTTTTAACTGTTCGGTTAAGTTACTTTACGGAGCTTTTGCAACAATGGAAATGGCAAAGTATGGTAATAAGTCATGATGCAGTCATACCAATGCATTCGAAAGTGCTGTAAGACGTAGCTAAGTGGCAAACTTAGATGATTTAGGTTTACTGTACTGAAATTATTGCTGACCTTTGTCATAAATTGCTTTTGACAATAGTGACACTCAACAATCTTCCCACAGTACTAGAACACTGATTAATGCATGTAAACATAGGAAATTTTGCCTTATGCTAAAGAAATTGAATTATTAACGTTGAGTGGAATGAATATTTACACGTTAATTTTTTTTATTTTTCAATATATTTGTAGGTGCAGGTGTAGATGCGAGATTTGTACATGCAGGTGGTGGCCGTGGGATCACAACCAAATCTAGGGAATTTTCCAGTAAACCAGAGAAATTTCAAGTAATAACTAGCAACAATTTCCTGTCAATTAGTGGTTGGCTCAGTATTGTTTTGCATTGATTTCTGATAATGAGTGAGGTCTCCCCTTCCCTCTCACTGGGGGTAGTTCCTGCTAGTTCCTATTTTCTTACTTTTTATCCCATTTTCATGAATTGTAGTTCCATACTTTTTCCGCTGATCATATTCTTGTTAAAGTATCACCAACTGCAAACAAAATGGGATATGACCTGCAGTTAGTCCATTTTCTTTTCCATATCATTTAAGAATTTATAATGGGCAAACTGTGCCTCAACCTGTGCCTGTGCCTAGAAATTTCATTCATGACAATGAGGTATAAAACATGGCTAATACATCAGTGGGCCAACGTTTAGAAGATGTGGATGTTGTAATTTCAAGGGTTCACTGCAGACTTGTTAAATTCAAACTTCTTTACTTCCTTCTTAGACATAACGCAATTTACAAAAAATAAACATTTAACAATCCGCACATGAATCGAGAAATTGTCCAACAAGACAGTTCGTGCATAGAGTTCTGTCCTTGTTGCGTTCTTGTTGGGAAAGACCTCTTTTCGCGCCAAACCATCTTCATTGTAAGGGCTCGTACCCGCCAAAATATGGAAACACTTTCGGTGAAAAGGAACGCACGTGTCTCGTACGTGGAACTGTAACCAAAAACCCGGCATTCCAAAGTTGGCCAATGTTTCCTTCATCGTTCGAGTAGAACAACATAATTAGCCCTAATTACAGTCATTAGGTAATTACGGTCAAGTCAGCAAGCAAGAGACGGCAACTTTACACCTCCAACCCAACGCTGTGATTCGTCCACAACAAATCACGGTAAGTGCAGGCCACTAGTGATGCATATCACCAGGAACGATGCACAGAAGGCAAAGATCGATCTCCAACCCTCTGAGCACAAACACATCACTGCACTTTGGCTGCACTGCACACAACACCAATACTGCACAACACATTTTGCACACTTCCACCTCTGCACACTGCTGCACACCGCTGCACTCTTCTGCACATTGCTACACACCACTGCACTCCACAACACCACTCCACATCCACAACACGGCAACAGGACCATCTCAATACCAAACGGCCCCACTGACACACCAAATACGACATACCAATTTTACACTCTGCAGCACTCAGGAAACTCTCTCTTTAACGAGCAATCCATTCACTTATGCTTACAACACACCACAAGAAAGCCTTAAAAAAAAACTTTCTTTTCGCACCATCACTTCTCTTGCCATCCTAAACACACCATACCACAAAATACCACACACAACAATCCACCTCCCTGGATTCAACTCAAAAGTACTGTTCACCACTGGAGAAAACACATTTTTGCCATGGCAAACCCCCCTACACTCAGCATTAGGGCGTTTGTCCCCCTTTCCCCAGCAAAAAAGTAAACATACAACACCTATCCAAACACTGCTAACAATCACCCTGTAAACTTTGCATGTTAACAACAACAAGAAAACTTCGTCCGAAACAGAATTCAACAACACTTCGGGAGAAGCAAGCACACACTGCAGCTTGTGAAAAGCTTTCCCGCAATTGTAGCCCCCTCCCACTTTGTCTGGTGCCCCTTTGTTCACACTGACAGCCAAAGGCAATACCAACTTTGCATAGTTATTTAACATGTGCAAGCCATCACCAGTCAATCCTAACCTAGACCTGACTTTTTTCTTCGTGTTTATAACCAGTAAAGCAGATTTTGCTTCCACTTTCAGCACAACTAGGCACCTACACATCTCTTTTACCCTTGCAGACAGAGGGCCACTAATAGCTTCCTCGTTTACTTGTCTGCTCGTGACATTCCCAGGTTTCCCTCCTGAATCCCACACCTGAGATCGCCTGTACAACTCTTTACCTTTCACTCCATTCTCTCCTTCCACTTCCATGACCTTCAATCCAACCACATTACTAGTAGTCACCTGCGCAATCTCATCTTTCCATCTTTCCTTCATTACATCTACGATTTCCCTCTTTAACCTCACCTTTCTTCCGTAAACTAATTCCGCAGGAGTGAAGTTTGCCGTCTCACAAAAAGTAGACATACTTGCAAACTTAGCTGGTGCTAAAACATCATTCCCTTTGTCAGGATACTCCAAATCCAAAGCCCTGATACAGTCTTCCCTCGTTCCGTGCAACCTTTCTACAGCCTGAGGCTGCGAATGATAAGGCATACTATTTACAAGGCCGATTTCACACTCCTTCAAGAAACAAGCAGCCCGTTCAGAAACCAACGGTTTTCCAAGAATCGATTGGAATTCCACAGAGAACCCAACCCTTGAACAAATCGCTAAGCTTTCATTTACTACCGTGTGTGAGTTAGCCTCCCTGACAGCCACTGCTTCAGGATACTTAGTCGCCCTATCACAAACCTTTAAGACATGCGTATTTCCGTCAGACGTCACTTTGAAAGGCTTTACGAAATCCACTTCCACCTTAATGAAAGGCTCTGCCACAACCAGAGCTAAAATCATTTCGTCCTCTCCCTTCCTCACACCTTTTCTATATTTCTTACAGATTTCACACCACTCTATCCAATTTTTACATTGTGCACACATTCTTGGCCCATGCAATACTTCTTGCAACCTGGCAATGTTCGTTTCCGTGGCCATGTGCCCAAAATGTGCCCTCATTACCAGTTGCTCCGTAAGCATTTTAGGTACCACTACCTGGTCACCCGTCTTGGTGCCATTTGCTGCCGACCATTTCCTACTCAAGACATCATCCTTCCAAAAAAAGATGTCCCTTCAATGTCAGCTGCCACTCGACATCCCTCCAACCCAGGATCAAGCACCTGCCCTTGCTTTAAAACTTCAGCTTTAACAGCTAACAAGTCTTGAATTCCTGCTGTCAATAAACCTACATTTTCTTTCCTTGCAACCTTTTTACCGTCCTCCTTACAGAGTCGGCCACAACACTAGCTTGTTTCTTGACTAAAACGTGTTGTTACTGGACAACTGTATCATTTTATGCAAGCCTATTATCCTCGACTTTGACACTAATTTCACTGCTTTCAGCAATTACCTTTCACGTGCAACATTTCGAACACTTTAATCCATTTCTTCATCTCCCACTTTAAAAAGATCATCCAATACATCACCATCAATAAATTGATGTCCAGCCTGTTTTTCGTTACTTTTCTTTCCATTGATTCCTGTTTTCGACCTAGCTATCGCAGTCCGTGTTTTGTTTACCTTTGTTTCAATTTTCTGTAGCTTTTCGTAAGACCTTTGGCTAAGCAGAAAGTCGTACGTTTCGTCCTTGAAAAATGGCGACACGCCGCATTCCAGCATAATGTAGCCATCTTCTGTTGCCAATTTTACCTTTGCCACAGGAAAGTCTGTCACGTTTTGACTTACAACTGACGACAAAACAACTCGTTTCCCTGTGAACGAACTAGGCTCTACTATTTTACTTGAAACCACATCCATAAAAGCACCTGTGTCAAGCAAGTAATTACCAGGCTTTCCATTAATTGTACATTTCTTACGTAACTGGCTTTCCACCGACTGTGTACCACTTTTACCTTTAAAAGAGCTAACCTCCTTTCCACTGTGTACACTAGGCAATTGAGTACATACATTTCCCACTGAGGCTTTGGTACCATTGTTGGGACAATCCCTTTTCAAATGCGAGCTCGAGCTACAAATGTAGCACTTACGTGGCTCGTCTGCCTTTAAAGGCGCTCTCCTACTAGACTGAGTATTGTAGTTAGCTTGCGGCCTTGCTTGCGCATTGTAAGCCGAAGCTGTAGTACCATTGCTCGTACCATTATTATCTGAACCATTTCTAGTACCACTATTGCTATTGTTGCCATTACCATTGTCCAGGGCCTTAGGGCTTCGTCGGGCAGCTGACCGGGTGCGGTTAACGCTCGCTAAAATCCTTTGACCCTTTGACCCTTGGTTTTCTCCACCAATTTGCGAATTACCACTCCCTCCATTGTTTCTGTTACCTTGACTACCTTGATAACCATTACCATTCCGATACCTGCCATAACCATTACCATTGTTACCTCCTCCACGGTAATTATTTCTGCCCTGTGGTCCGCCATTTCCATTGTCAGAACCACTCCCCTGTCTTAGAACTGCTTCTTGGCGATTAGCGCAATAATCGACCACAAGCGAAGCTAAGTTCAAAACAGACTCTCGTTTACTTTTATCAATAAGCCAATCCTTAAAATTACTTCCGACTCTATAAGTTTCTTCCCTTTTTCGTCTTATTTGCTCCACCTGTGCCCTCATGTTTTTAATTCTTGCCTCCCTTTCTAACCTCATGTTTTTAATTCTAGCCTCCCTTTCTAACCTCATGTTTTTAATTCTAGCCTCCCCTTCTAACCTTATTTTCATAATATTCGCCTCCTCTAACTTTTCTTTTTCCCAATCTTCTCTTTTCCTTCTTATTTCATCAGCAAACCTTTTATTTCTTAATTCAAGCTCTCTAGCAAATTTCCTTTTATCTTTTTCTACTTCTGCATGATTTTTCTTCTGAACCTTCTCTCGTTCCTCTATTTCTAATCTTAATTCTTTCACCTGCAATCTTATTTTGTTTAACTCTGCTTCAAAAGCTAACCTCTTTTTCGTCCTGCTTTTCTTTTAACTCTCTCTCCCTTTCTTCACTTATTACCCTATTAGCCTCCTCTACAGTTTTAATAGCTACTTCAAGATCATCCACCAACAAAGTTCCTCCCTCTAACTCACCTTTAAACATAGCCAGAATCTCACTTTTTCGCTCAGGCGCATGCAATCCTAATTCCTCGCACACAGCTTTCAAATCAACCACAGTTTTATCACTAAGCAACTCCATCGTAAAATTACTTAATTACCTAAGTAATCAACAATATAAAAAAAATAGCCCCAACACGCACAACAGTTCCCGCAAGCTTTAAACAACACTTTTTTCCCAAACGCCCTAATACCAAGGTGCAAAAAAAGTTTGCCACAACTTACCTGTTGCCGCTTTGTGGAGACGCTGCCAAGACGACTTCTACATCCAAACTGACGAACCCAGGCTTGCACTGACGATGACTTCAAACTCTATTTCGCCGAATTCGCCGAAATCTTCCTTCTCACACGACGAAGTGCAGCATTACCGCCCACTCTCGCTGATAGGAATGTCCTCCGTCCCTCGTCCAGTCGCAATCTTGTCTGCCAGCTCAGCTTTTCCGTCTCTTGACTCGTCTTTCTTGAACAGCAGGAAGCCTCTTTAATCTTCCTCCCACAATGGTTGCCGCCAAAGTCGAAATTCTGCCATGGAAAGTGAACCCACTGAGTTGGAGAAGCTCACCACTACCATCTAAGTTGACATTACCGCCGACTTTCGATGCACCTGTGTCCCTTTAACATGAAAGTCCGGATGTAAGCCAAAACTGCTGTTTTCTTCGACGTGTAAGTCCGGCTTGACCGCTGCCACCAATGTATTTACTTTACACTTGATGCAGACGCAATTTGCTTCACCACTGCCAATGTAGACACAAAGGCAGCACCCTGACCGTTGAAACTCGAACAAATCGACATGAAATTCAGCTGCTTCCTCGACGTGAAAGTCCGGCTACACCGCTGCCACCAATGTAATTTCAAGGGTTCACTGCAGACTTGTTAAATTCAAACTTCTTTACTTCCTCCTTAAACATAACGCAATTTACAAAAAATAAACATTTATCAATCCGCACATGAATCGAGAAATTGTCCAACAAGACAGTTCGTGCATAGAGTTCTGTCCTTGTTGCGTTCTTGTTGGGAAAGACCTCTTTTCGTGCCAAACCATCTTCATTATAAGGGCTCGTTCCCGCGAAAATATGGAAACACTTTCGGTGAAAAGGAACGCACGTGTCTCGTACGTGGAACTGTAACCAAAAACCGGCATTCCAAAGTTGGCCAATGTTTCCTTCATCGTTCGAGTAGAACAACTTAATTAGCCCTAATTACAGTCATTAGGTAATTACGGTCAAGTCAGCAAGCAAGAGATGGCAACTTTTCAATGTTACCCCTAAGATGGTCTCAGACATAATCGAATCCTTAAAAAGCAGTCATGCCTTGGGACCTGAGGGCTTTTCCTCATACTTTTATAAAAATCTCTCACACGAAATAATCCGTCCTCTGACCCGCATTTTTAATTTATCATTAAATTCAGGCACTCTGCCTAAATGCTGGAAGACTGCCAGGGTGATTCTGGTTTTTAAAAAGGGAAACGCCGCTGATCCTCACAATTATCGACCGATTTGACTTGTGTCCCTTGTAGGATCTTGGAGCGTATAATCAAGTCCCATATTATGGAGTACTTGGAAATGTTTGATCTGCTCCCACCTGACCAATCTGGCTTTATCCCCGGTCGCTCAACGGTGCTTAATTGCTATCATGTCTGAATGATTGGACCGAATCGATCGACAGTGGCATCCCAGTCGATGTCATTCTACTGGACTTTGCAAAGGCCTTTGACTCCGTAGTGCATTCCAAACTTTGTACTAAGTTGGCGAGTTTGGGTATAGGAAGTAAAATCTTATCTAGGATTGGGAATTTTTTATCCAGCAGGCAAGAATCGGTTTCAGTCGGAGGCACAAGCTCTAGCCTTTAGCCGGTTATTAGTGGAGTCCCTCAGTGTTCCGTTCTCGGCCCCCTGTTCTTCATTTTGTATATCTCGGACCTGAGTCCAAGTTTTGGTAGTGTAAAAAATCCAAAGTTTGTAGATGATGCAAAACTCTATAATCGAGTGGGGAGTTCTTTGGAAACGCATGATTTACAAGATGCTTTAAATTATGTAACAACTTGGTGTGGTAATTGGCAGTTGCCTTTAAATATTAATAAATGTGGAATTTTTCACCTAGGAAAAAACAACCGTCACTATGTTTATTCTGCGAATAACGCAAAGTTTACTGGTAATCCACAAATTAAGGATCTTGGAGTATGGCTTGACCAAAACCTTAAATCGACTTTGCACTGCAATAAGGTCGTGGCTACTGCTAGCATCCGTGCTGTTATGATCCGACGCTGGTTTGTCTCGGGTGACCAACAAACGATGGCATGGGCGTTTCGGGTTATTGTGAGGCCTGTCTTGGAGTATGCTTGTCAGGTGTGGTCGCCTCACCTAATAAAAGACATTAGGCATGTTGAGTCGGTCCAGAGATCATTTACCAAGAGGATACCTGGTTTGCGTGATTTGCCATACAAAGAGTGCCTCAGGCGATTTAATCTTGAATTGTTGGAATTGCGTCAACTCAGGGCCGATTTATGCATGACATACTCCATCATAAGAAATGGTGCTGGCTCTTGTCTTAATTTTCTTTTCAACGTCCGTGGAAATAATCGGACTAGGGCACACCCGTGGAAGCTGGTTGTCGGCCACGCCAGGAAGGATTGTCGTGAATACTTTTTTTCCTTGTGCGTGGTTGGCCCATGGAACTACTTACCGCAGGAGGTTGTTTCTTCAACTACCCTGCAGGTTTTTAAACACAGACTAAAATCTGTAGACCTGCGTAAGTTCCTTATGGTTCCCTAGGGCTTAGGGCGTGGAACTGGAAGACATTCTAAACTATTGCATTTTTTACCCGTTCTTAAATTAGGGACTGGTGTTAGCGGCCCTCACCGTCCCTTCCAGTTCCTGTGTTGGGTTATTAGTCCCTACACAAACGTTACTATTATTATTATTACAACCAATATTTTACCTAGAATTTGATTCAATGCATTAGGCTTTAATTTTTATTTCAAATTGCAAACTAACGGAGAAATTGTCACAGTAAGCTGTTTATGCCTATGGCTTTAGTAAAAAAATTTAAAATTTAGTTTAAAAGCCTTTATTTATAGGTAGTTCTGTAAAAAAAAATTACTTGGTTTTCTTTATTTTTTATGTTACAAATTCCGCATTTCCTACTTTAAAACCTGCTACTGCCCATTAACCCCTTCTTTAGCCAATGTTCCGTAATTCCTTGCAGGGTAATCTATATAACTAAGATCGTAGTTTTTGTTTGTGTGTGTGTCCACAGTGGGAATCTCTATAATCGTCGTTCTATCGAATTCCGCAGTGGGAATCGTGATAATCCTTAATCTATTGACGTCAGTAGTGGGAATCTCGGAGGCTTGGGAGATGGGCAACATACGGTGGCGTTTAATTTGTAAGGACCTTCAACAATTGGCAGATGTATTGACGTCTCAGTATTTTCATGATTTTCATGGAAATCACAACAATGCTCTACAAAACCGGCCATATACGGGGGGGGGGGGGGTGCCCTAGTTAGATTTATTAATGATCCTCAGTACATCTTGAGATTAACTGCAGTTTTATTTTTAATTGAAAATATAAAATCTTCACCGCAGGTTGTTGGTATCATGAGTTGTTGGGCTTGACAAGTCACTGTGTACTGAAGAAAACTAGAATCATAATCACCTTTTTAATTAAAGAGTAAAGCTGCAAGATGCCTCAAGACGGAATCTTTTAACTGAAACAATTTTATTGATTTATCAACTTCAATCCATTAATATATAATTTTTGTGGAAAATGTCAAATGACTCGTGAGTGCATTCGAAAGTTATCGTGCATGCAGACAGATAGACATGATGAATTACTAAATAAACGTATAAAAGAAATATATCATTTCAGTTTCAGAACTCTTTTTACGCTCCTATACACTATATGTATACGTGTATTTTGTAATCCAGTGTTTCATAGATTTTTCCCCAATCTAATGGACGTTTTTTTCAGATAAGGGTTAAAGTGATTGAAGCCAGGCATCTGATTGGTGACAGCGTCAATCCACTTTGTTCCATCCGCATTGGAGAAGAAGTTCGTCAGACTCAAGTCCAAAGAGTTACTAATCAACCATGGTGGGATGAGACATTTGTGGTGAATGTTTCGAAAGTGGCTGCACAATTCTTTGAAGATTTCGTAGAGTTTGAGGTAATCGAGTTACAAAAGTGTTTGCTTATGTCTTCATATCTTATGTTATCTTTTTATGTAAAGCTTCATGACTTTTTTTACACACTCTTCTTTTTCTGTCCAGTTACCATGGGAACCAACCCTTCCACAGTCGGTCGGAGCAATTTGTAGCAAGTCATATATTATTCGTTCGTAGTCGGACTGAACTCATGCCCCGACCGACCAGTGATGACAAGTCACTACGAGGGTGGTTAGGCGGCAGACGCCAACTTCAAATCATTGTTTAATAGTTTGTCTTCACGAACATCTCTACAACATGATGATTAAAGATTAGCTGGAAATCTCAAATTAAATGTCGAAGCACAATTGCCGGTCCGCACCTTACATGAGTGGACATATGCGTCCTAGACCTCATTCTGCAGCCTGATTGGTCTGTCATTAGTTGGCTACTGATTTGGAGTGAACCTGGGACAAAAAATGGGTTGCTTTCAGTGTTGCCATTCGTCGTTGCAGATGGAACTCGGGATTATTTGGAGTCTCCAGCTGTAGTGCTAAAGTCTTTGTGTATATTCCGAAGAAAAAAGAAGAAATAAACAGCAGGGTGTAATAAATAGGCCTTAGTGGCCGAGTTAGCGTACTTAATACTATGAATCATAAACATGAGTAACAGGGGAAAGAGACATGTTCATTAAACCAGAAGTCGTATTTGCACATGCAATAAGTCATATGTGATTGACCACATGTGACTACAACTGCTCTATTACATAATGGTTAAAAGGGGTGGCCACGCATCTATGGTACGTTCACAGATGACGTCACGGCAAGCGTTAATATCTGACGTTGATGTGGCATTGTGGCGACATATGCCATACATAGAGTGACCTATTGTTTAACGGTTGTAAACTGAACATACATGGCAATATTGTTATGGCATAGGTTTAGTTTTAATTGATGAAAGAAGTATTTGATCGCCTACCTAAGCAACACGTTTATAACTCGTAAGTCATTCTCACTAAAGTTTATTAAGTGTACCGAGTGCACAGGTACTGGGCCCTGTGTTGTTTGTAATTTATGTAACCGACCTACAATCTACACCGAACTCGAATAATTGTTTAAGGCTTAAGTTTGCAGACGATTTTAAACTTGAATCAGAAATTGTG